>JAGDYQ010000057.1:248651-319291 GCA_021962125.1 Bulinus truncatus
AGTGAAACTGATCTACCATTTACAAATGCGCATCGAGTATTTTTCAGAAGCAATGGTATCATTAGGAATTGGGTGTCATACTGTAAAGAATCTAAAGCTTTGTTTTGCACAGTATGCTTAGCATATGAATTCCTGGAAACGTGCATCAAAGATTAGAGGAACATGAAAACAGCAAATATCACGAGAGGTGTGTGGAAGCTTATATAATGTCTGTAAGTGAAAGAGACATTGATAGCATTTTATTCTCTCAGCAAAATAAAAAAAAGGTGCCAACAAGTTCAAGAGAAAAGAGACAAGTGCTGGAAAGAGTAATTGAGATTCTGAAAATGATTGGAAAACGTGGTCTTAGTTATCGGTCAAAAAATGATGCTGCCTATACATTAAACGACGATACAATCGATCATGGAAACTTCTTGTAAATATTATTATTACTCTTGTCAAAATTTGACCGAATAATTAAAAAAAAATCTTGGTATGGTTATTGAGAAAAGTAATGACAGAACATGCATCTAATTTGGCGAATAAGGAGAGAGGAAATTTGATTACCCTCATATCGAACACGACATTGAATTATATCATTGATGCAATAAGAAAAATAATAAAGAAAACAATTTCGGAGGAAATTAAATCTGCTGGTATGTTTTCAGTTAAATTAGCTACAACTCAGGATGTAAGTGTGAAGGACCAATGTTCAATAAGTATAAGATATGTAACAGATAAAGTTCATGAGCGATTGATATGCGTTGCAAACTGTACATCTTCTACTGGAAAATGTATTTTTGACTTTCAATGGAACATAAATATTGAATGTTGTGTAATGCTAGAGATGAGGCAGCCAATATGCAAGGACAGTACAATGAGTTTACTAAATGGCTGAGTGACGTTGCACCTCATCAAATTCATGTCTGGTGCTACGCACATGTATTGAATCTTGTTCTAGGTGATGCTACCACGACCTCTTCAATTAGCCTATTTCAACTGCTTAACACATGTGCGGTGTTCTTTAGATAATCGTATAAAGAATGGATGTTTGGGTCGATCACTAACAGAAATCTAGACACCAAAGATTAAATATTATTGGAGAAACGCGATGGTGGGCCAAAGAAAGTGCGTTAAAATGTTTTTGGAAATTTTGATAATCCAAACTCATCATTGTTTATTGAATTGATTTATACGTTACAAGAGCTAGCACAATCGGATGCATTCAATGCAAAAATCAGGGATACAGCTCAAACTTTATTAGATAAGTTTATCAAGTTTGAAACGGTTGTCACTGCAAAAACTATACTTAAGAATATTCCAGCACACAGGATCGCTTTCTAATTATTTACAAACCACCGGAATGGATGCACTGCAAGCATACCGTAATGTAGATTGTACTGTTAAGTTGTAAGAAAATATTTCAAGAGATTTCAATGGTGTTCTCGACAGTACCAAATGATTTGTTTCCTGGGCTAATAACAAGTTGAAGAAGAATTCGTTAAAATTACCATTGAAGAAAAATTTATAGAGAAACGTTTACACAAACCAAAAGCGATGTCTGATGAGAGAAGAACGCACGAGATAGTAGGAAATAATGCAGCGGACTGATATCGCATTGAAGTTCATAACTGCACCATGGACAAAATTGTAAAAACTATTGAAAAGCGATTTGAAAGTCACGATTCCTTATACGCAGATATTGCCTGTCTTGATCCACAGAATTTTTTGAGGATATTAAACAACAAGGTTTGGCTACATCAGCGATGCAGCGCCTTAGCAGTATTCTCGTTAAATTTGATGAAAGCGTCACAGCGACTAATCTCAGAAAAGAGCTAACCGACTTTGCCCAGAAATGGGACAAATTTAAAAATTCTGTCCCCGACGAATACCTTCTCCAAATGTTCGAGGATTCAGTAAAGGACAGCGTCAGTGAAGATTCGCCACATGATCTCCGGGACGACCAAGTTGTGGATAAGAGTGAGGAATTTCAAAACTGCAAATTTCGCAAAAAAATTTTCTGTTTGCTGCTTTTCTGTACTAGGATACATAAATACAGTTTATATGGGCAAACATACAAGCATCTCTTTAGTGCATATAAACTTTTATTGACTGTCGTCTACCCAAGTAGCTTGTGAGAGATCTTTCTCTAAACTGAAGAGAAGCTCATTGTCTTCTACACACCTTGAAGCTTTTATGCTTATGTCAACAGAAACCGATGTTTTAAGTGAACTGAATAATGATACAATTATAGATCATGTAGTCGAAATGTTACCCAGCTTAAAGAAGTTGCTTATATTATAATAAAATTCATGAAGATAGGGCCGCTTTTTGTTTTTTTTCCCGGGCCGCTTGAACTCCCCAGTCCACCCCTGCTAGTGGCCCATTGTTTGTCACATCTAGTGGCCCGTTGTTTCATATCTAGTAGCCCATTGTTTTACATCTAGTGGACTGTTGTTTCATATCTAGTGGCCCATTGTTTCATATCTAGTGGCCCATTGTTTGTCACATCTAGTGGCCCATTGTTTCATATCTAGTGGCCCATTGTTTCACATCTAGTGGCGCATTGTTTCATATCTAGTGGCCCAGTGTTTCACATCTAGTGGCCCATTATTTGTCACATCTAGTGGCCCATTGTTTCACATCTAGTGGCCCATTATTTGTCACATCTAGTGGCCCATTGTTTGTCACATCTAGTGGCCCATTGGTATGGCTCCGGGACTTCGTGATCAAAGGCTCTTTGTGTATCGATAGACCCCGCTTCAGGGCACTGATTGAAGACCATAGATAAAAGTACGAGTAGATAGCGTGTTTATTATCAGTAGAATTTTTTCATAAATATTTTATATCCGAGTAAATAAAGCATCGGTTATAATTTGTGGCGAACTGTTCATCATTTATGATTATATACCGTAGATCTGATAGGATTAAGTAAAATAAATGTAGTAATTAGAGCGGTGGTAAGATTGTTTGGGGGGGGGGGATTTTGCAGAGACTTTTAGAGAAATCGGGTTGAGGGGGGGATTAGTACTCACACATATAAAATGCGTCATAGACGAGCAGTGACGTAACTAGGCTGGATGGAGGGGGTGGGGACAGTAAGTGGTTGGTACTTACATTGCCACCAACCAGTAGCGGATTTCAACCAATTTAGTTCTTTTCGGCAGATGGATGGGGCGGCAATTTTTTAGAATTCACCCCGGGCTCCACAAAGGCTAGTAAAGTACCTGCTTCTAAGTTTTTAAAGATTTTCCTTGACTACTGTCGAAATGAAATCCCTGTAATAATACCATGATGTAGTAAATAAGTGATGAACCCAATAGGGTGGCGCTGCAGCTTGCGGGTTTGAAATCCCGCTACTCTTATAATTCATTGGTTGCAGTAGTTCAACAACGCCACCTGAAGACTACGGCAAGTACTAAACTCAGAAGAAATACACTTCCCCAAAATTAGTTTACGAAACAGGTTTCTGGGAGGGGGGGGGGTGGGATTCCAGGCGGAAAGGTCTAGATATGTTTGGAGGGCGCCGGATATGTTTGGAGGGCGCCGGATATGTTTGGAGGGCGCCGGATATGTTTGGAGGGCGCCGGATATGTTTGGAGGGCGCCGGATATGTTTGGAGGGCGCCGGATATGTTTGGAGGGCGCCGGATATGTTTGGAGGGCGCCGGATATGTTTGGAGGGCGCCGGATATGTTTGGAGGGCGCCGGATATGTTTGGAGGGCGCCGGATATGTTTGGAGGGTGCCATACAAATGATCTGCCAGGGCGCCAGGCCCGTTGCGTGCGGAGGGGGGGCCTGGTGGGCCGGGCCCCCCTGCGTTTTGTCTGGCCCCCTCTGCTTGTTTGCTCTACTTAGTAACATTTTTCCTGCCCCCCTGTAGAATTGGCCTGACCCCTGCTGTAGAATGGGTCTGGCCCCTGCTGTAGAATTGGCCTGGCCCCTGCTGTAGAATTGGCATGGCCCCTGCTGTAGAATTTTCACGCTATGGGACTGCAGCCCCCCCCCCCCTTAGCATTATATATAATATGAATTATTACTTTGCAGTTGCTAGTCGGTCGCTTAGTTTGCCTGTCTATATGTACGGCTTAGGTTATGGGTTCGATAGAAAATAAATTGATCACATGTCATGGACTAAGTGTCATACTTTAAACACACTGAGAATAACGACAAGCTTTATATACCGTTGCCATTTACAACAAAAGTATATTTAGTATCTTGTTAAAATAGATTTGTTTGTTTCCACACATAAAATGCGTCTGATATAGTTTGGATGCTAATATTATTAGGAAAGAAAGAGTTAAGAACAAGCAAAAATCTAAGAAGCATTAACAGATTTTTTTATTTTTTTTTTTAGAAAAAGCGAAAGTCAACAATTAGGATAAATAAATGAAAGGGAATGCCATATTAGTCAATATCACAGAATGAAGTACAACTGTTCAGATCGGTAATGCCCGGTCGCTATCTTTGTTAATTACAAAGATGAGCGGGGTCAAGTTTATATGTAGAAAGTTCAAGGTTGAAATGTTTCCTTGTTTTGATTGAAATGCATTTGGCGTGTTTCTTATTCTTATTCTTTTCAGCGTTCACTGCTAGCCTTCATGCCCGCTGCAAGAAGAGGCAATTTATAGCACTTGTATATGGGCCTGGTTTAAAATGGGTTCTTTGAGTCCTAGATATTAAAGATTAAAACTAAAAACTGGTTACTACCTGGAAACAGCCTTAGGTTTTTTGTATTGAAACCGTAAAACAAAAAGTATTGTATATTCATTCAAAAGAATATACGATGTGCATGTGTATGGAGAGACAGAATGGCCCAACTGTAACTTTGTGCGTGTATGAAGAGACAGAATAGCCCCCAACTGTAACTTTGTGCATGTGTGAAGAGACAGAATGGCCCCAACTGTAACTTTGTGCTTGTATGAAGAGACAGAATGGCCCCAACTGTAACTTTGTGTGTGTATGAAGAGACGGAATGGCCCCAACTGTAACTTTGTGCATGTATGAAGAGACAGAATGGCCCCCAACTGTTACTTTGTGTATGTATAAAGAGACAGAATGGCCCCAACTTTAACTTTGTGCATGTATGAAGAGACAGAATGGCCCCAACTGTTACTTTGTGCGTGTATGAAGAGACAGAATGGCCCCAACTGTTACTTTGTGTATGTATGAAGAGACAGAATGGCCTCAACTGTAATCTTGTGTATGTATGAAGAGACAGAATGGCCCCAACTGTAACTTTGTTTAGGGACCCTCTAATGTTCCTCTGACAAGGGCCCCTAATACGTAAAACAAAAAACAACTCAACATCAACGGTTGTATGGAACTAACCCAGTTCACGCTCACCTCGTGCGAGCAGGATGTTGCTGTACTGTGATCTTCTGTAAAATGACAGCCAATAGTGTTGGGTGGTCAAATGGGCCCTTTTTCGGGGCCCCGTGATTCGTAGGTGTTGTCGGAAAATAACCTAGTAAAATGTATCTACTGTTAATTCAAATCCGTCCCTCGAACAAGTATTTTTTTTGTATTCTAGACACAACTATACGAGGACCATATAAATCCTTGTCACTCTGTGTACAACTTGTGTTATGACCTTTTAGTAAGGGGTCAAAATATAACAGCAAGTGCAGTATAACTTATCTAAGGTATGTACGATATATACACGCTTTTTCATTGGCTGTGATAATTAGCCCAGCCATTGATTAGTTAGGTGTGTGAAGTCCCTGTAAAAAAATGAAATTAAATCTCTTGTATGAACCATTTATGAAACTGTTTTTTATCCTTCTTTCATTCCAACCAAAGCGGAAAGTGCAATGTCCATGGAGGTACAACTGGAGAATATATTGGTAGTGTGCTCATTGCCTGATATATATATATATATATATATATATATATATATATATGTGTGTGTGTGTGTGTGTGTGTGTGTATTATTAGTGGTTGCTGTAGATCGGCTCATTATATATTTTAGAAGGCTTTTGTTTATTATTTGACTTTTAACAGAAAAGAGTGCAGTGATTGGTTGTAATTGACTTCGGTTTTTGTTGATTTTTTTTTTCCTGCGGTAAAATATGTCTTGGTTCTCGAAAATTGTCTCAGGTTTCGTCAATGACGCTATTCTTACCCCGTTCTTTATTCAAATACGTAACACCCTAATGGTGGGGAATGTCTTTCCTTGAATTCAAATATGCTTCACTTTCTTACCTTCTTGCGTCTTGCATGCACCAGTAAGTCTTCAAGAAGGTAAATAACCCATAAGTTCTAAAGGGCGTCAAAAAGCCCCAATTTTACACCTGTATCTTTTATATGCCCTGTCACTGAGTTATAAAGGGGCCCATAGTTTTGTTCTGCGCCCGGGTCCACTCTCCGACTTAATCCGCTAATCTGTATGGATGGAAATCATGGACTTATCTTAGTGCCCAGATTGATAACTGAAATAAAAATGTTTCCCAGTTTTTATTGTTTATACTTTGCATTTTAAATTTAATTTTTTTCTATTTGGTTTTGACGTGCGTAGAAAATTTTGTGGCTTGCCAATCTCGACATGCCCACCGTGTGATTTCCATTCCTTGGTCTAGATTTATGTTGGCTCAGATGATTTCGGTTTTCGTTGAAGTCCTTAAAACATCGATGAAAACAGATACATAGATGTCGATGTGTGTCACCTGTTTTACTGTCTGTCACCACTGATTACTATGACATATGTCACCTGTTTTACTGTCTGTCACCGCTGATTACTATGACATATGTCACCTGTTTTACTATGTCTGTCACCGCTGATTACTATGACATATGTCACCTGTTTTACTATGTCTGTCACCACTGATTACTATGACATATGTCACCTGTTTTACTATGTCTGTCATTACTGATTACTTTGACATAATACATTCGTTTACATCTGTTAGCAGACTGTTGTTGTTGATCGAATCCTGAACACATTCTACACACCGGGGATGTTTGTATGCTGAGTCTTCTGGTGTCAATTTGACATAGCGACAGTTCATGTGTAAAACAATCCGACCATCCATTCAGACATATCGAGTCATTCCTCAACCAAGGTTGACTTGATCTGTATTAATAAGTATTGTTCTGTTGAATGTTTACATGCGAGGTCTCGGGTCAAATGTCACATTGCTTTTATATAACCACGTGTCGATTATTTTGTCTGTTCAGTAGTCGAGGTGTGGGTGTGTTTCGTGGAGATTTTGTTGTTGTTTATGACCCGTGATAGCTGACGCCCTGTTGACGCATTCATGTGGAACTAACCTGAACCGTTCATATGGCTTTTTGTGGCAAAAGTTAATGTTTGGCAGTCCCGATAGCATCAGATTCATTTGGAATCTGTATAGCTCATGTGTGTGAAGTCCCTGTAAATATGAGATGAAATCTATTAGATCCCATAAGGCCATAACCACTAATGGGGCTGTTTTTATGGTGTCTTTCTTTCACCCATAACATTGCCGATAGTGCATTTGATGCACCACCACATGAGACACAGCGGGAACCTTAACCATGACCGGAAAATCCACTGGCCCGCGCGACCAAACGTCCCCACATAAAAAAAAAAAACTCGCCCTCTCCCAAAAACGCGCACAATCTTTAGGTTGTGCATTGCTCTTATTTCATCTTCACTACAACCCGGGATTGTCATGGCCGTGTAGGCACCACGGGAGACATTGCGGGAACTTTCACCTTGACCTGATACATTCATTAGGCTCTCACCAGATATGGAACCACGGACCCTTTAGATTATGATTTGTTTTTACCAGTCCCTGTAAGGATGGGTTGTTTATCTCTTAAATTGTTTAAAGCACTAATGGGACCGTCTGTAATGTGCCTTTCTTTCTACCCTACCCCAGAGGTACCACTGGAGACGTGCGGGGGTGACTGGGACTACTCAAGAGTTGAAAACGTGACCCTCCCCTCCCTACCCCCACCTCCCCCAGCATGCAGGTCGTACCGCAACGTGAAGATATGGACCGTTACCAAAGCTCCACTGAAGGAATGTCTTTAACCCATCCCCCCCCTCCTTTTTTAGACGTCCATTACTAGTCTGTCTGATAATTGGATATATTTACTTAGTCTGTCTGATAATTGGATTATTGGGTGACTACCAGAGTAAAATATATTAAATATGGGGCTGTTATGAGGGCCCCGGCGTGACCTTTTGACCCTAGCACTCGAAATATCTCGGCCTTTGGGTAACCTAAGTAGGGCACTGCTTTCATTTACTTTTTTTTTTCAAGTCAAAAAAAAATTAACTGACAAAATTATCCGTATAAAATTTTTTAAACTCACTTTTGACCATGTTTGTTAGGTTTTTAGAGCATTTTCGAAAAAAAATGCTCTATTGTCCCCGTTTTGTCTGTCTGTCTGTCTGTCATCACCCTAGATCTCAACAACCATAAGTCCTAGACCCATGATGTATATACCATTTTGTAGGTTTGGCCTGCCAAGAAATGACTTTTGTCCGTTTCGCGATCTGACCTCTGAGGGCCGTAAAAGGGGGCTTGTAAAGTACCGTTTTTTACTATATAAGCTATATTAACATAGGAGCGCCCTAGATCTCAGCAACCATAAGTCCTAGACCCATGATGTATATATCATTTTTTAGGTCTTGGCCTGCCAAGTGTACATCTGATATCTCAGGGCCGAAAAAAAGACTTTCCTAGGTACCGTTTTTGCTTATATTTTAAATATTAATAATAAAAGCTAATCAAAGGGGCGTAATCATTATTTATTTTTGTAACAGTTATTCAACATGATTACTTCCCTCTCTTTTTATCAAAACACGGGGAAAAAAATACGGATTTCCTTCGGCGAAAATGCTCTAAAATGTCCTTTGTCCGAAACGGAAAAGACTTAAATTGCTTGTTTAATATGCTCTGTAATACATGCAGTTAGATATAGACATGTTATTACTGCACATTGTAAAGTATGAACAAGTGTTGTATCACTCACATTGAGGGGGACTTTTAAAAAAGTGAAACTCTATAACGACTGGCATACTGAAATAGCCTTGTTTTTATATAAATTCTATTTCTGTTGTGTCTTGTCCAACATTAAGTACAGTTTGTTGGCATTGCGTCACGTTTTCCGATTGTGAATACTCCCCAATAATCCACACACACACACACTCCACACACTCACAATAGTGTTGAAATATTTCATTGTGATCTGTTTTAAAAAAAAAAAAATTCACTCACAAGACAACAAAAAAAAAGGGGGGTGGACGGGCTAGAGTTGACAATCCCATTAATTTATTACAGTTCGTTTTCTATTTGTTTGAACTTTGCATCTGGTTTCACTAAGAACGCTAAAAGACAGCTTTCGTATTCTATCATTACATCGAACAATAGTGCAATAATATTGCCCATAAATAGCCTGTGATGCAAGTGGGAGAGGACAAGCATATTTTTGTACGTCATCATTATTTCCCTTCATTTTCTTGCAAACAAACATTACTACCATTGTTACTATTATAGTACATTTTTCGATTATAAAATACACTGTTGTTTTTTTTTAATAGCCCTGTCTTTTTAGCGATTATAAAAATAATGGTAAGGTTTATTTCTGAAAATTAGTTTCCCTTGACTGCTATGTGATAAACCAGCTGTTAAATGGACATAGGTCTTCATGACCTTAATAATATTGATTGACAAAACAATACCCCCTTCCCCCCCCCCCCACTTAATTGCCAGCCATAATGACAGTCTCACACAGACTACGACATTAAGGGGAGGCAACTCACGTGATTTGCCAGATGTATTCCTTCATCTTTGGCAGATAGCGGAGTAACTTCCCATGGTTTCTTTGGTTGTTATTCGTTTGTGTGTGTGTATGATTTCATTAACATCCTACATACAAAATATAAACTCTGACTTGACTTTCAGCTCGATGGATGTTCATTTACTTTTAGTGTTTTACAATTATTTTGGATGGATTTAGTTTTTATTGCAATGAATTATGTTACGGGAAATTTACAAGGTAAAAATTATGGAGCACAATATTTTTGACATTGTGTTTGCACTCAAAGACAGAAAATAATAACACATTGAGCTTTCACTGTATGATGACACATTGTATTGTACTGCATGACTCGTGAGATGTTGTATTCATTAATTGTACTGGAGCTAACTTGTACAAAAAAAATGTTTCAGGTGGGAAAAGGCGGATCTAACGGCGGGCACAACTGGCGCGTGCCTTGGGCCGCAACTTGCAAGAGGTCCCAATGAGCCCAACTATTTACCTTTCTTCTTACGCAGTGGCTCGGGATACGGCCGACGTACTCCGTATTTTTGTTTTCGTGATAGATGTGCGCATGTGCGGCAGACGAACTGCATTTTATCGCTAATTTTTGTGTTCGGGGCTAGGGTAAGGGTTAGGAATAGGGTTAGGATTAGGGTTAGGGGGGGTTAGGATTAGGGTTAGGAGCAATATCTATGGGGGATAGGGGGATATTTTCTACTGCAATCCGACATTTTTATTTATTCCTCATCTGGGTATGGTTTTTTTTTTTAAGAAACCAAGCGATTTTTAAAATTGTACACATTTCATTTGAAACTGAGTTCAACTTGACAATATATGTATTATACGTTTTAAACCATTCCATCCATTGGTGTTGTTCACTGGCCGTTGTCTGGTGAAGGTGACGTCTTGTTATTGTACACTGACAACAATAATTTTCATCCAGATAAACAAAATACGCAGTTATGTTCAACTTTGTACCGTGGGACAAGACACTCATGTTCATAATTTACATCTACACCGGTCAGTAAATTACATCTACACCGGTCAGTAAATTATGCTTTGTTTATTCAGGTTTAGTAAACAGTGGAGCTTACATTTCGAGGTTGACATTCGGTGTATTCGTGTTTCTGATGTGTATTCGTGTTTCTGATGTATATTCGTGTTTCGGATGGTGTATTCATGTTTATGATGGTGTATTCGTGTTTCTGATGGTGTATTCGTGTTTCTGATGGTGTACTCGTGTTTCGTATGGTGTATTCGTGTTTCTGATGGTGTATTCGTGTTTCTTATGGTGTATTCGTGTTTCTGATGGTGTATTCGTGTTTCGTATGGTGTATTCGTGTTACCCGGGAACTTCCATGGACCGATCAAAGTCTATACTTTGGTGAAACCTAGGAGAGACGCACAATACGAGTTACCCATTTCAGATCGGGGAATGGCAGTACTGTGTGTGAAGTCCCTGTAAGAATGAGATGAAACGGTTTTTATGGTGACCATCTTTCATCCCCACCATAGCCGATAGTGCAGTGGCCATGGAGGCACCACGGGATTCATAGAGGGGACTTAAGCCATGACCTTGAAAAATTTCCAAGGTACTTTGGCTCACGTGACATTTACTACTCACAATGTTTTTAATTCACGCCGAGGTGAATGATTTGTCTCCGTGGCACGGCCGAAGTACAAAAAGAAGGAATGGTTATCCTGATCGGCGTCAATTTCATTTCAGGATATCTTAACAGTGAACAGAGCTTTGAGAAAAGAACATTTCAACTACAAGTATTTGTAGAAACAAAGTATAAGTTTTCTAATTTAAGCGCCATGTGTGCAGTCGTAACCAAACTTATTCGTGAACATACATACAAACAAACTTATAGACATACAGACACAAAGTTCAAATTTATAGAAAGATCGATAATACGTAGTGCTGAGTTTCTGTTGTCCACATCGTATTGTGTTCTTTCACTTTCAAGTTTTGTCAAGCTGTCATTTTGGATTAACCAAAATATCAACCAATGAAATGATATGATAACACTAAGCCTTCAAATTGTTATGTGGTGTTTGTGTGTGTGTGTGTGTGTGTGCGTGCCATGCTACCAAAAGGAAGTGTACGGCAAAAGTTATATTTGTGTGGTCAACATAACAGTCAATGCACATTTGTGCGCAATGTTTTTAGGTGTGCACGGGCTCATACGCAAGGTCTAGAGCAGCGGATCTCAACTTTTTTTTCGCGACTTTACCCCTCAAAGTTGCGATAGTATGTCCGCGTGTACCCCTCAAACGTAAGTGGGTTGGTGATGAGTCATGCAGTAAACTGGCGACTTTCTTCAAACTCTTTGTTGTTATAAATGAAAAATTGCATGTAGCTGCGTACCAGGGCCGTAGCTAGCTATTGTGGCGTCCTGTGCGAGTTGCATTTTTAGCGCCTTCCTTCTAAACTTCCTCCTAAACTGAAAAATGCAAAGAAATCGACAGACCTCTTTCGTGCCCCTTCCTAGTTCGAGCGCCTGTACGGCCGCTCAACCCTCAGTACCCTTCCCACGCTACTGCTGCATACCCCTACATAACCTTTTCCGCACCCATTAAGATATGCACATGATTTAGGGTACCAGTTGAGACCACTGTCTTAGAGGAAACATTCATGTATTAATAGACAAGTAGTTCTTAAACTGTGGTTCGCCAAAAAAAATAATAATAATTACTTCATCGAGAATATAACCAATTACAATCAGTTTGAACTTTTCTTTCCTATTTCCCTTTTTTTTTTCGTTCTTCTAACAGGTGGGGCGCGAAATTTTAGAACCACTGGTATAGACCATTTTTGGAATGACGTTAAAACTTGGAGAGATGTAGATATTTAAAAAAAAACGAATTTTATTTAAATAAAAAAATAATGAATTTTATTTTTTTAAAATACTTTTATATAATTAATTATTACTTATTTTCAAATTTAATTTCATTTTAGAAAGTTTTCAAACAGCTGAAATGATTTTGAAACTGCAAATTAAAAAACAAGAAATATTTGTTTGTATAGTTTTCCCTTTGTTTATTAGATTTAATTTAATATTTCCAGTGTTAAACACAGACATTTAAAAAAGAAAAGGTCAATATGTCTGTCTAGTGACACGCATCTTTATATCTATGGTGACACATATTGAAATATGCCTATATGTTTGTCTGTCTGATGACTGCCACGCCTCGTTATCTCTCGCATATATAGAACGTACAGTAAAAGCCCAAAAAAATAAGAACCGTTTTATTGTATTCATTTTTTTACAAAGGATGTCTTCTTTTGTCATAAACAAATAAACCACAATAGTTAATATTTATTTCAGTTCAAGAATCACCTTTACAAACTAATGCATAGACA
Source organism: Bulinus truncatus (assembly GCA_021962125.1). Classification (NCBI taxonomy): domain Eukaryota; kingdom Metazoa; phylum Mollusca; class Gastropoda; family Planorbidae; genus Bulinus; species Bulinus truncatus. The sequence continues at coordinate 261,751 of JAGDYQ010000057.1, forward strand.
TTTACTGTAATAACAGATTTAATTATAATCTAAAAAAAAATAATTAAAAACATACATAATCATATATTTTGCTACACAGGCGTAAATAAAAAAAAAGGTACGACGCAACTTTTAGTAGCGCTACCGTAATATCGTTTTAAAAAAAAAACATGTTAAGTCAATGGATCGCATTTATAATGTAGGCTATGTCAGCTGTTGTCCTTGACATTGACTAGGGTCATCATTGATTCTGTATGACGTTTAGGAAATACATTTTTGCCTATATTCTTTGATAAATATATTATTGTACATGTAAAATTTTGGGGTCAGCTGTATCATACGTTGCCCTGACAGAAGTAAGTTAAGACAAAATAAAAATAAATTACAATAATGTGTATGAATAAACCGAAGTTTGAAAAAAAAAACGTTTCTAGGCATTTACTAAAAAGTAAAAAAAAAAAAAATAACCTTAGAGCATTCAAATATTTATTTTAACAATTCAATTAAATTTTTAAAAAAGCGTGAGCGCCAATATGGATTATTAGTTTCATTTGTTTATCGTTCAGTTTATCAATAAAAATGTTTTAAAAATATATATATAAATAAAAGCGATTTGGGTTCTGCGTTAAATCGAAAGTAAAGAATTCCAACAACAGTAAAAAATCGGATCTGCCCGAAACCAAAAATAACCTAGCCTACCGATCAAGCCAAAGGGAAAATAACTCTATGCAAAGGTTTTGCAAGGTGCAGCTCGTCTATATAAACAATAGCGGTGTGGGTTCTGCGTTAAATCGAAAGTAACGAATTAATACAACAGTAATCCAGTTTAAAATCGTCAAACGTAAACAATAGTAATAAAAATCATGAAAATATCGGATATGTCCGAAGCCAGAAATAACCTAGGCTACTGATCAAACCTAAGGGAATATAAAACTCTATGCAAAGTGAAAGAATATTTCCAGTATATATTGTTTAATTAAGCACTGAATATAATGGGACCTTGTATAATCAATCAATGAATAAAATATTCAATAAATATTTTAATGCCATTTAATTGTCATTCCATGAATACATGCTTTTGTTTAGTCAATGTAAAAATTTTAAAACAGCCAGACAGAATAAGGTGAGTAAATCTTATAATAACAAAAATCTATCAAGTTTCTAAGTTAAACCATAAAATTGAAAAATGAAAAGTATAAAAACTCTTGATCAGATCCCACGCAACAGTAATATTATCTGTTAGTAATAAAGGATTTGCTCGTAATGACTAGTGGGAGATTAGTTCAAATCTAAATATATCGGTTTGTTTAATCTAAGTAGCCTTCTTATGGGCTGAGAGTTTTTGGAAGAGCTACACATGATATAAAAGACTTGATTCATCTTTGCTTTTTTTTAATGTATTTATTTTTTTTAGTCTTTTTAAAAAAAAATATAACATTTTTAAGAATGAAATTTCGAAACATCTAATAAAATAATAGCTATTTGGGTTCAGCGTTAAATCGAAAGTAAAAGAATCAATACAATAGTATTCCAGTTTAAAATACAATCATGAAAAAACCCGAAACCAAAAATAACCTAGCCTACTGATCAAGCATAAGGGAATATAAATATAAATATATGCAAAGGTTTTGCAGGGTAAATCTAGTTAAATATGATTAGTTTCTGAAATAGCTATGCGCAGTTTGATAAGTTCAAATCAGTTTCACTTTCTGTGAGAGGCGGGCGGACGGGCTGGTGAATGTCCCCCAATGGGCCCATCCAACTTTTAAATGGGTACCTGACATTAGTTGGGGAAGTAAAGGGGGCTGGTCATTGTGCCAATCACGCCAACCCACATATGCCCGTATTATTAAATCTACTCTTAATCTGCCTCGATGAGCCCGGTAGGGCTTTAGGGAACTTTACCTATTTATGTATTACTTTGTGCTCCTTATTTGATTTAGATTCCACGCCAATTTGGTTCAAAGATTTTATGGTAAAACTGCAGTGTAGTGCAGGTTGTGCGGAAACCTGATACCTGGAAGATCGGTTGTGTTGTGCAGGTTGTGTGGAAATCAGGTACTGGAAGATTGGTTGTGTAGTGCAGGTTGTGTGGAAACCTGGTACTTGGAAGATTGGTTGTGTAGTGCAGGTTGTGTGGAAACCTGGTACCTGGAAGATTGGTTGTGTTGTGCAGGCTTTGTGGAAACCTGGTAGTGCAAGATTGTTTGTGTTGTGAGGTTTGTGTGAAAATATGGTTCAGGAAAGCTGGTTGTGTATTACAGGTTGTATAGAAACATGGTTCAGCAAAGTTGGTTGTGTTTTTTGATGAGTTATTAATCTATCCCACGTTTCTGTATTGTGTGGTTCAGCCTTCGTTTACCCATGCAAGTATATTAGTCATGCACCAATTCATAGGAACTGAAGACCTCAACACAAATATGTCTCCATTCACATCATGCAATCTCAAAGACACAGTTCGAATATCTCAAATACACAAGTCGGATGTGTTCGTCACCAAAGTGGAACAGGTTTTAATAATACAATGTGGCAATGTTGACATCTTGAACACAAATGGATCATGTCAAGTGGAATGTTTCAAAAATAAATGGTTGGCTTATTCCCCCCTTTGACATATGAAATACACGAGTTGTTTGTTTGTCTGTTAAGTAGAATAACTTTAACTTTAGATTTTATTTCAGAAGACATTAGTGTTGTTTTAGTCCCAGGTCATATTTTAGTTTCAGTTTTTATTTCGTTTTTTCTGTAATAATTTCAGTTTTCGTCTAGTTTTAGTCTTGCTGCTACTTTTAGTTTTAGTTCTCGTTGACGAAAAGTCAACATTTTCGTCAACGAAGGTTTTAGTTTTAGTTTTCGTGAACGAAAGCAACATTATAATTTAGTTTCAGTTTTTATTTCGTTTTTTCTGTAATAATTTCAGTTTTCGTCTAGTTTTAGTCTTGCTGCTAATTTTAGTTTTAGTTTTAGTTCTCGTTGACGAAAAGTCAACATTTTCGTCAACGAAGGTTTTAGTTTTAGTTTTCGTCAACGAAAGCAACACTAGAAGGCATTGTTCAGTTGTTTTTTTTTCTTTATTTGATCTTGAAAATGAGTGTTTTATTCTAATGAATAGATTGCATCCAATAAGAGGGTTTAATTTAAATGAATTATTTTGCTTCGTTAGTGTTGTTGTTTTAAATATAAACCCTTGAGATCTCCGGTAGAAGATGAGAATAATGGAAAAAAAAGTGCCAATAACGACGAGGTTCTTTGTTTGTAACCTAGATCTGCTTGTTGTGTCCTAATTCGATGGGAGTTTGTTACCGGCTCAATCCCGGCAATTCATCAGACCAGCCTGTCTTGTATATTTGGTGCGTTCTGGTGCATTGCAACATTCGACAGTGGTGAAAAAAGAATAAAATGATCTCTTTAAAAAACGCCCACATAGTAGTAAATAGGATCGTGGGTTTACTTCTCGACTTCTGACAGGCGCTGAAGTAACACACACACACAGCTTGATTGTAAGTCAGGTAAGTATTGGTAGAAAAATAATTTTCATTCCAAACAGAAGCTCATTGTTTCAAAGTAACTGGAATTTTTTTATTTAATAAGGTTGTTTTTTGTTTGTGTTGTTGTTATGCAGAAAAATATATTTATTTAAAGTAATCTCTATTTATAAATGATATAAATTAGGGCCGCGTGGAAGGACTTCTTCATCTCTTTAAATAATTCTACCTGTTAATTTATTAATTAATTAATAGATTTAAAAAAAAATAATCTTATACTAATCTTATCTCATGACTGCGTCTGCTCTTTATTTACCTTCTTTGTTTGCGTGAATGACGTCATTAGCTGACAATTAATTCATTGGAGACTGTCGTCTGCTGGCTAATTCAAGTCAGACGGAAATAAAACGGGGAGTTGTTTTATACTTTAAAAAAAAAAGTTTTCTACTTATTTAACTAATTAGTAATGATCAGCTGTTTGAAATCCCCTTCATTATTCCCTGATCTTTTATGCATTTATTTTTTTTTATTAATATTCTTTTTAAAACATAAAGGGCTGAACCATATTATTAAATAGAAAACATTGTTGTTTACATAGCAAAAAGTCATTACCTCTTATATATCTATGGTCATTACCTCTCATATATCTATGGTCATTACCTCTTATATATCTATGGTCATTACCTCTCATATATCTATGGTCATTACCTCTTATATATATATATGGTCATTACCTCTCATATATCTATGGTCATTACCTCTTATATATCTATGGTCATTGCCTCTTATATATCTATGGTCATTACCTCTTATATATCTATGGTCATTACCTCTCATATATCTATGGTCATTACCTCTTATATATCTATGGTCATTACCTCTCATATAGCTATGGTCATTACTAATATGCAAATTTAATGTATCATTCACTTAGGTTCTTCAATTTAAAATGACATATGTTACAATATACAACGAAGATGTCATAGATAAATATAGATGAAAGGCTCATACAGAGAAGTGATGGCTCGTCGGCATGTCCTAGGCCTGTACGTCTCAGAGCTCGTTAACGTGTCCTAGGCCTGTACGTCTCAGAGCTCGTTGGCGTGTCCTAGGCCCGTACGTCTCAGAGCTCGTTGGTATGTCCTAGGCCTGTACGTCTCAGAGCTCGTTGGCGTGTCCTAGGCCTGTACGTCTCAGAGCTCGTTGGCGTGTCCTAGGCCTGTACGTCTCAGAGCTCGTTGGTATGTCCTAGGCCTGTACGTCTCAGGGCTGATATGCTAACATTCCCCCAAATACAAAAAAATAAATACGTAAGAAATTTGTATATCGTAGTTAATGCTAAAAATATTTAGTCTTATTTAATTATGTAGCTCTTTCTGTCAGTTTTATCACTGGGTCACAAAAATGAATCAGGCTCTCGAGTGTCCAAAGTCTGGGAAGCCATTTTCTAGTTAAGAGATGGCGGAAAGCATTTGATCAAAGTGCCGAACTTAAAGAAAATTGTAAAAAAATTATATTGCTCGTGTCATTACCTCCTGTGGTGTAAACCTAATATTCATAATGTAATTCATTTTTGTTGATTTTTTTCAATTTTTTTGGGGTGGCGCGAAAATTTTCTAGCTTGCCAAGTTTGACACGCCTGTCGTGTAGTTGATATCCCTGTTCTGAATTTTTTTTCCATACTTTTTTTCTCCCAACTTAAAAATGATAGCCCAAATTATTTGTGCTACGCCACTTGTTCAGTTGACAATTACGCGTGTAAACATTGTTGAACAAGTTTGTCCAGACCAAACGGTCAGCCACAAGTCACGGTCACATCGACCTTTTGATCGAAATGTGTGTCAGACTTGTAGGTGAGAGGGCTGATACAGCGCCCGTCTGACGTTGTTCTATGTCGTCTGCACACCACCACCATCTGCAAATAAGCTCTCGCTATACACTAGGTGTTGGTCAGGTTGATCTCAAGAATAAACTCTCGTTATACACTAGGTGTTGGTCAGGTTGATCTCAAGAATAAACTCTCGTTATACACTAGGTGTTGGTCAGGTTGATCTCAAGAATAAACTCTCGCTATACACTAGGTGTTGGTCAGGTTGATCTCAAGAATAAACTCTCGCTTAACACGATCTCAAGAAACAACTCTCGCTTTTACGCTCGATTTTGTCCAGATCATCTTAGGAGTTGATTAGCGGTAAAGAACTTTGTCATCCACTAACACACCCCTTGGACCAGCGGTCCCCATGCTGTAAACCCATGGCTTAGGGTATATTTCTCATAAACACTCAATCGTATCTAAACATTTTGAGCACCTCCACCATAGCCTGCCTACACACACAAATAGGGCATAAATAACAACAACCCCTTCCCTTAAGGATATAAATTAAAAAAAAAATTGTTTAAAACTATTAACTTTCAGAGCTGAACGATATTTAGGCCTACCTTTATATTTATTTATCATGTTGCTGTTTTCAGATTGTTTCTGTCTACGTTGAACTCAGTTGGGTACTTTGTTAAGTTTCTATTTTAATATCTTAAACTAGTGAAGATAATGAGTGTATTAGTGATTCAGTGGATAACTGATTTTCGAATTATTTAGGTCAAATAAAAAGAAGAAAAAAATAAGTCAATGTTTTGTATGTTATAACTTTGTTTATTATAAGGAACACATTCTTTGTTTACTAGTTGTACCCTGAAAACTTTTGCATAGAGTTATATGCCCTTAGGTTTGATCAGTAGACTAGGTTATTTTTGGTTTCGGACAGATCCGATATTTTCTTGATTTTATTACAATTTAAAAATGCAATATATTGTAGAAAGTAAAAAAAACAAGCAATTAAGCCTGTTCCATTCTGGACACAGGACGTGTTAGCGCATTTTCGTGTTATGTATCAGTACGTTTGTTAGCTTTCAGTAAATATTTGTAAATTTTGGAAATGTTTATAAATTCAATTGTGTAATGCATATATCTGTAAAAAAAATTATAAAGACGTTTCTTTATATTTGAAAAAAAATTATTGTCTCTTAAATCTAGCTACAAGTGGTTTGTGGTTACTGAAATAGGACTCATAATTGAAAACATTCTAAATTATAGTCATTTAATCGTCCGAAAACTCCGTCAATTGTTGCATTGCTCTGATACTTTCAATTAAACTCAGAACACAAGCTTACTATTTCATTTGATGAGTTTCTTAATAAATCTTGGTGAAACTACGTGCTGCAGTATTTCGCACCAAATGAATGGGTTATTGAACGTACAAGGTGTATATATAATATATAAGCCCCTTAGGAGCCCTGAAGCCCGGCCCTCAGAGGTCCTATCGCGAAATGAACTTTTGATGTACACATGGCAGGCCAAGACCTACAAAATGATATATACATCATGGGTCTAGGACTTATAGTTGCTGAGATATAGCGCTCCTTTATTAATATAGCTTATATAGTAAAAAACGGTACTAAGGCCCCTTTTACGGCCCTGAGAGGTCAGATCGCGAAATGGAAAAAGTCATTTCTTGGCAGGCCAAGACCTACAAAATGATATATACAATAGAGCATTTTTTTTCGAAAATGCTCTAAAAATTAATGGAATTATTTCACAATTATTGTTTGAAAACCGCAGAAACTATTCAAAACTGTAGATTTTTAAAAAAACAAGTATCGAATAAAGACGCCGCAAGACGCCATTTTGAATCTTTGATTATTTATATAGATTATTAGGAGCACATTTTTTGTTTATTATTAGGAACATATTCTTTTGTTTATTATTACGAACAAATTTTTTTGTTTATTATTAGGAACACATTATTTTGTTTATTATTACGAACAAATTCTTCTTATTTGTTCTCGATATATGATTATGGAGGATTTCAAACGACCAGGCCTATAGTTATGATGAACTGCACGGTGGCATCCAGGGCCGTCTCGCTCCCATAAAGTTTTTGATTGAAGGAGGTCATCTGTGGCCAGAACCTGTTGCGAGCTGTGTCATGTTTGGAGAACATGTTCTGCATTCTCTGGAGACATCCCACATGGGCAGTCCTCACTGTTTCCAATACCTAGCCTTCGGAACATGTGTTGTCTTAGTCTGTTGTGCTCAGTTCTGAGTCTGAAGATAATATTTTGGGCTTGTCTGGGAAGATTATCATAGGGGTCGTTTTTGTCATGATCTGGGTGATTATTCATCCATTTTTGTTGGATTTGTTCATTTATACAGCTTTTTATTTCTTCTGCATTTAGAGGGACATCTACTTGCATTTCTTTGCTGCCAGATTTTGCCAATTGGTCAGCAATCTCATTTCCATTTATTTTGGTGTGTCCTGGTATCCATTGCAGAACTGTTTCCTTTGTGTTATTACGAACAAATTCTTTTGTTTATTATTACGAACAAATTCTTTTGTTTATTATTAGGAACACATTCTTTTAATCTGTAAGCTACATACTGAATGAAATTAGAACGTAACCATCATTATACTTTCTTAAGTTTCAGTCTACTTGATAAAACTTTGCAATTGCATAAATTAGTTCTCACACCATAACTAACTGGCGAATGTTTCCACATGTATTGTTTTAAAATGACCTCTGCCCTTGTCCCAGTTCATGGACGATTGATGTTATTTATAGGCGTTCACACACCGTTAGAAAATAACCAAGGCCTGCGTCACGGACAGTTTCTAAATTAAGATTGTACCAATGTGTATACTGTTATGTGCATGTCAATATCACAATGTAATTATCGCATCAGTTCGACCCTCAAGATCTCCGCTAGGAGGTAAAGGGGGGGGGGAGATCCGAACGCATGACAGGTACAGTATTCTGATAAATGGAAGTCTGTGATCAGATGGGCTCGAATCGAATTGTTTGCCGCAGTCCCACATGCCTTTTTAAATGTTGCCAGATTGCGCTACTTTTCGCAAATTAGCTTTTATGCTTCTATGGTCCGAAAAAGCTTCGAGCAACATTGTCCTTGTTCACGATGAAAAACAACATTTATTGGTAGAGGTGGAAAAAGAATCCTTTATTACAATTATTATCGATGAAATACATTGGCCAACTTGGTAATTAAAAAAAAATTAATCAGGGGTAAAAACCACCAACTGGCAATCATGATACTGTAATCATGTCATGGAAAGTTTTTTTTATACTTTAATCCCGTGGTTCTCAACCGGTGGTACGCGTACTCCATGACAGAGGCGTAGCTAGGGGTGGGCTACTCACAAAAGGGCGCCAAATGGTATATTTTACATATAACATTATATGGTTTTCGAATGGGGGGGCGCTAAAAAGGTATTAAAAAGGTATTGTGCCCCGGGTGCGAGTTAACCTCGCTACGTCACTGCTCCGTGGGGTAAGGGGAAAGCTTATACAGGGGTATAAAGAAACTTTCGTGTGTGGAGTAACGGCGGATAAACTTTCGTGTGTGGAGTAACGGCGGATAAACTTTCGTGTGTGGAGTAACGGCGGATAAACTTTCGTGTGTGGGGTAACGGCGGATAAACTTTCGTGTGTGGAGTAACGGCGGATAAACTTTCGTGTGTGGGGTAACGGCGGATAAACTTTCGTGTGTGGAGTAACGGCGGATAAACTTTCGTGTGTGGAGTAACGGCGGATAAACTTTCGTGTGTGGGGTAACGGCGGATAAACTTTCGTGTGTGGAGTAACGGCGGATAAACTTTCGTGTGTGGGGTAACGGCGGATAAACTTTCGTGTGTGGAGTAACGGCGGATAAACTTTCGTGTGTGGAGTAACAGCGGATAAACTTTCGTGTGTGGGGTAACGGCGGATAAACTTTCGTGTGTGGAGTAACGGCGGATAAACTTTCGTGTGTGGAGTAACGGCGGATAAACTTTCGTGTGTGGAGTAACGGCGGATAAACTTTCGTGTGTGGGGTAACGGCGGATAAACTTTCGTGTGTGGGGTAACGGCGGATAAACTTTCGTGTGTGGAGTAACGGCGGATAAACTTTCGTGTGTGGAGTAACGGCGGATAAACTTTCGTGTGTGGAGTAACGGCGGATAAACTTTCGCAACATTTGGGGTACATTCGGGGGAAAAGGTTTGACCGCTGCTTTAATCCGTTGGTTCTTGCCCACTGCCAAGTGTAAGTGAAAGTTCAACTTCGTTTAATTAAGAAAGCTGTCCATCAAGGATTTTCAATTTTATTTTCGCTGACATTATCCCCGAACACAATCTGAGAGACATGAATCATGTTAACATTCTGAGAGACATGAATCATGTAAACATTCTGAGAGACATGAATCATGTAAACATTCTGTGAGACATGACTCATGTTAATCATGTAAACATTCTGTGAGACATGAATCATGTAAACATTCTGAGAGATATGAATCATGTAAACATTCTGAGAGATATGAATCATGTAAACATTCTGTGAGACATGAATCATGTAAACATTCTGAGAGATATGAATCATGTAAACATTCTGAGAGATATGAATCATGTAAACATTCTGAGAGACATGAATCATGTAAACATTCTGAGAGACATGAATCATGTAAACATTCTGTGAGACATGAATCATGTAAACATTCTGTTTCATTTATTATTTCTCACCTGTGGTGTCTTTTTCCGGTTTCATTTATTATTTCTCATCTGTGGTGTCTTTTTATGGTTTCATTTATTATTTCTCATCTGCGGTGTCTTTTTATGGTTTCATTTATTATTTCTCATCTGCGTTTGTCTTTTAATGGTTTCATTTATTATTTCTCATCTGTGGTGTCTTTTTATGGTTTCATTTATTATTTCTCGTCTGCGGTGTCTTTTTATGGTTTCATTTATTATTTCTTATCTGTGGTGTCTTTTTCTGGTTATTTTGTGGTGCTAGATTCTCTTGAATAGCTTCTTTACACTATACGAGTACTTTAAAAAAAAAATTTTACATTGTTAAACATCCCAAAAAAGTGTTCAATGTATGTATTTTTTCATGTTTACGTCAAGACATTTAAAGCAACTTTCTTATCTCCTTAATCAGACACTTTCATTAAAAAAGACCACTTTAAAATGAAGCGTCTGAATCCAGGCTATTCTAAACCACATCTTCATGTGTTAAACTAGTAAGACTTGAAACGCTTCTTGCATAAATAAAAATAAATACATGAAGCGTTTAGGTGGTGTGCTAGCCACACTACTCCTAAATACAGAGCTCTTTACCACACATCCCTGCATACATATAGATATATACGATATATTTAATATATATAGATATAGATATAGATATATAGATATAGATATATATAGATATAGATATATATACTGTTACCTTTAAAAGTTACCCCCCCCCTTTTGCACACGCACCTCCCGCCAGTATCAAGTGACTCATCAGTTGACCATGGAACATAACCCAAGGTCATGGTCAGAAATGTTACGTCTAGAATTTACCGTACCTCCCCCCCCCCATGTAACGTGTCTAGCTTAACCCCTTCAGTGCTAGCCCAGGCCACACACACCTCCCACGAATGTAAAACGCTACTGTCAAACTTAACCCCTTCCATACTAGTATCAACTGTCCCAATCGCACCTCCCGCCAGTGGCGACGCCATTTAAAAGTTGTTTCCATCAGCTCTCGCTGCCTTTGCACACGGATTATCTACTGTCTCACTATCTACTGTCCCACTCGCACCCCTCCAGCCTTTATAAAGTCGACGCAGAATGTATCTAGAGAGGGAGAATGGGGAGTCGGCCCCGCATATTTAGAACAGTCGGTCTAGTAGATTTAGAGAAGTTTTATAGAATATTTAGAGTAGAGAGTCGGCGTGTAAAATATTAAGTTTTGCTCTGGTTATATATATATTATGTGTGTGTGTGTGTGTGTGAATTAAACTAAGTGTTGTAGTTTATACTCCTGAGTTCTGTTGCTTGCATATTAGTACAGTTAATAGTTAGAGTTAAAGATTTGGTAATTATCTAAATTACCTGGCGAGCCTGCTATATATATATTAGTAGAAATACCGCACGTAACAATACGATATGTCAATGCCCGCATAGAGCCATAGTAGCCTTAGTCATTGTACAGCTTAATCAACATAGGCTAGTCTGGATTTAAAACGCTTCATATATTCGCAGCATTTTCATCAAATATTGGATTTTGCGTGCTACCTATAGAGTCATAACCCCCTCCCTCTCCCCATTTTCCACATACGGGGGGGGGGGGGACCAAAAACTCGGTCAGCTAAAGAAGAAAAAAAAAACCCATCTTGTCCTTGAAGAACTTATTAACATGCTTGCGTTATCGCGGTAACTTATTTACCCTTAGAAAAAGTAAGACCAAAGTCGTCACTTCAAGCGCGCATGCGCGTTTATAAAGACTTCCCAGCACACAACAGCGCTGATCTGTTTCACTGCTGTTGGTGTCACTTGTCGAATCTTTTATTAACAAACGTGGGTGTGATATGTTGACAATATTTTGTTGACACTTCACACAATTTCAACATAATGAACGTGTTACTAGTTTGATCGAAACGGTGATTTTAAACTGGGGGGGGGGTCTCAAATTTGTGGACAGTTGGAGGACTTGACATGGGTTGACATTGCCTTGAACGGTTTGTTGTTATGGTGGGTGCAGTGGTTTGCTAAGAAGTAGGGCGGCATGGTTATAAGCCACGGGCATGCAAAATATTGTCTAGTGAATTTTGGAGTTTATAAAGGGCCTACAAAATGGGTTGCCGCCCTAGATAACAACAGAACACCTGGTTCAGTTGTAGTAGACACGTGGAAACAGTTGTTGAGATGGGGGCGACATCTTTCAGTGTTTGTTGGCATGTTCCCACATTAAACTGATAAACTGACGAGAACATTGTGTTGTCGAATGTAATACAGACGTATGTTCAATAATATAACCTCATATTGACATCAGTTGTCTTAAAACAGCATAAAGCTGGTTCATTCTCCCTCCCCTCCCCCCCCCCTTCCTAGTTCGGCGCCATGCGCGGCAGCACAACCTGCAGTATCTCTTTCCTACGCTATTGTGTATTTATGTATATATACCACTTTGAATCCATTCTTTCCGAATATAAAATGCGCCCAATTAATATTTAAAGCCCTTTTATTATATTATATTTTTATTCCCTGGTTTATTTGAATATTTTGTGTATTTGAATGTTTTGTGTATTTGAATGGTTTGTGTATTTGAATGTTTTGTATATTTCCTTACAGTTTCTTCTTACCTCACAGATACCACACAGAAAATGTTTGACCTGTAGCATGGGGTTCTATGAAACTGTTTAACTATGGAGCAGGGAGGAAGTCAAATCTCCGGCGAGGGCAGCTCAGGGCGTGATCCTCATAACATCTACAATGACCAAGGAGTAACCACCAACAATCCAGACGACCACAACCACCAGGTGGGCAGCAGCGCGTTGGGAGACAGCGGTGGAGATGCAGGTCACGGGTCAAACGACCGTAAAGAGGATGAAGCAGACGGCGTCAGTGACAGGTACATAGATGTCTACATCCTTGCTTCTGTTGTACTTGAGATGACTTCGACTTTATATAGACCACTATAAATGTCTACATCCTTGCTGCTGCTGTACTTGAAATGTGTTGGACTTTATAAGACCACTATAGATGTCTACATCCTTGCTTCTGTTGTACTTGAAATGTGTTGGACTTTATAAGACCACTATAGATGTCTACATCCTTGCTTCTGTTGTACTTGAGATGACTTCGACTTTATATAGACCACTATAGATGTCTACATCCTTGCTTCTGTTGGTTTAGACCACGATAGACGTCTATGATCTTGCTTCTTTTATTATAGGAAGCACTATTAACGTCCTGGCTTTTGTCATTAAAGGCAACTATAGATGTTTACGCCCTTTCTTCTGTTATAAAAGACCACTATAGTGTATACGCCTTTGCTTCTGTTATAAAAGACCACTATAGGTGTATACGCCTTTGCTTCTGTTATAAAAGACCACCATAGATGTCTACGCCTTTGCTTGAAACATACACTGTTGTTTCACAGTTTAAAATAAATGTCATGTTGTAGTTTAGCGATATACTCATGGATTATAAGATTTTCATTACTTGTGTAATTGATAGAATAAGATTTTTGTGTAATTACATAAATGTATTTTTTTTTTTTGTAAATTTTATTCCCTAGTTAAACAATCCATTTTTTTTTTAAAGTGTGAAATATTATAACTTATATATGTGCTGTTCCGTAAACAATTGTATTTTGTTTGCCTGTTAAAATTAGAGAATTCCAGCCCCAGAGACTTGCGACATAGGAATACGAAATTGGAAATTATTTCATGGTGTTGTACTATTTTCGTTCGAAAATTGAACGACACATACCACAGAATATAATTTATATTACCTTACACATACTAAACTAACCAATAAAAAAAATTCGCAGGAGTGTGAAAATACCATAATGGAGGACGAAAACAAAATGAGGAGTACACGGGAATAATGGGGAATAACCGGGAATAACGGGGATTAACGGGCATATCACAGAGTACTTTTTTTTCAGGCGTTCCGGCACATTTTTTTCCATATTGTAAAATGTACTGTTTACTGCACTATATTGTCAGTGTTACATAAATACGAGTTCCGGTACCTTTTCTTTTTAGAAAAAAGTACATTGATATCATATAAGTGAAAAACATCAAGTTAATTATCTCATACCATACTGGAATCTTTTTCTAACTTTCTACATAAGGTAATAATAATAAAATTAAACTCATATTGGAACAAACGAGAAAAAAATGTTTATTGGAAAAACCATGTGTCATGTTATAGATTCATTTTTCTCTATTGTTGTATTTTGTGACTAAGTCCCTTCTTCCAGTGTTATTAGTGTCAGGGTACAACTTGATTGTTTTTTTTTTGGGATCGTTAGTGTTAGGGGACAACTTGATTGTTTTTTGTGATCGTTAGTGTCAAAGTACAACTTGATTGTTTTTGTGTGATCGTTAGTGTCAGGGTACAACTTGATTGTTTTGTGATCGTTAGTGTCAGGGTACAACTTGATTGTTTTGTGATCGTTAGTGTCAGGGTACAACTTGATTGTTTTGTGATCGTTAGTGTCAGGGTACAACTTGATTGTTTTGTGATCGTTAGTGTCAGGGTACAACTTGATTGTTTTGTGATCGTTAGTGTCAGGGTACAACTTGATTGTTTGTACAACTTGATTGTTTGTACAACTGGATTGTTTGTACAACTTGTAAAGAGTTAACTCATCCTCCTAATGCATGTTTTCCATTCCAGTTTCCTGAGTAACCCAGTTACAGACGGCGACGGAATCAGTTACGACTTTGGTCCCAGGTCGTCCAGACGCTCAGGACTGGGGAGATACAAACAAGGGCTGAAGAATGCCTTCCCTCTACGACTCCAGAAAACGTACGTTTCAAACTTCCCTTGACTTATCATTAGGCACAGTAATTTTTTTTGCCAGTCGAGTTTATTTATATAAGGTGTATAGCTCATGAATAATGCGAAAGAGGTGAGAAATATGTCATTATGATTTGTGATGGGAGGGTACTCTAAATAAACAAATGGGAGTGAAACATGTTCGTCTGTTGTTTTTTTATGTCAGCTACAGTTTGTCTTGAAAATGAATCTTGTGACACTGTATACATTATGTTTGCTGTATTACTTAATAAGATACCAGATTGAGTGATTTTTTTTAAACGAACTAGTCATAATTTATGAAAATTAGTTTAGATTTATTTATTGGTACAGTTTAGCCATATACTACTAATGAGGATGTGGATCCATTTAAGAGATGTCCCTCTTACCGTCTATTAAACAACTTGACCATTAACTAGTACTTTTCTTCGCAACAAATGAATACTGGTGTTCAAAGGGGCACTTCATATGCTCTGGTGAATTCATATGCTCTGGCGAAATATATATATATACTTTAAAAATTAAAAATTTGTTGAAAGTATTAAGAGTGTATTTTTTTTTTCAATGTTTTTTTTTCCGCGAGGAATGTTGATATGTTTATTATACTCTGACTAGCTGTACCCTGCAAAACCTTTGCATAGAGTTATATCCCCTTTGGTTTGATCAGTAGGCTAGGTTATTTTTGGTTTCGGGCAGATCCGATTTTTTCATGCTTGTATTTTAAACTGTAATACTGTTGTTGTATTAATTCTTTACTTTCGATTTAATGCAGAACCCAAAATCGCTATTATATTATTAGATTGTAAGAACGTTAGCCATCTTTAATAAATATTACAGTAGTTTGTTTTAACTTCTCATAGGCCTGCCAACTTACTTCCACTAGAGACAAATGGGTTATTCAGCTATATGACATTCAGTTGGCTAACTAAGTACATGTGGCAGATCTTTCGTCATGGAGTATCGTCTGTCAGAGATCTGAACATCACAAGAGCTGAAAGTGCTGAATTTGGAGCTCAAAGGTTTGGTTCTTTCTTCATTTTTAGTATTTTGTTTTCTGTTTCCCTGATGCTGATGAAATTATTTTTGTTCCATTTGTATCCTATTCACTTGTAAACAGTCTATTTATAGATTTCAAGAAAAATGTTTTATCGGCTTAAAAAAGAAAAAAAAATTATTGCATTTTAAAACCACGTAATATCTATGGCAATTATAACAAACAACCATGCAGCTTTTTAACCTTGATGATGTTGGATTTATGTGTATGTATTTATGTGTTACTTTCTATTATAAAACTTACACACGTTATTTAAGGTTGTAACAAGCTAGCAGGTAAAATTATGTGATGGCCATTGTCTAGGAGTAATCTGAGTCCCAAAATGAATGCATGACAGACAAATGAAGAACAACTCAAGTTGGCTGTGTGTACAACAACACAACATTGACTTTATTTAACATATAAATAGCTCTTAAAAGAGCTTTTAGCTGTCTGCTAAGTTTACAAGATACAGGTTATAAAAGTTTAGCTCTAAAAAAAAAAAAAAAAGCTTGTATCTATTTCTGCTAAGTAATATTACAGTGTGGCTGAGGGCGGTTGGGCGCGGCACCTCACACCAACTACTGTACTGGGTGATTAGGATGACATAGACACATAGAAGCATTTTCTAATATGGAACAGACTAATTGAGTCTGGACCTCAATTAGTTTAACTCATCTACTTGTATATCATTGGGCCCTCTCATTGAGTCCTCTCTTACTTTCACATGTCTTACTATTATAAATAAATCAGAATCCATTGTTAGGACAATTGTTGGTGTTGTAAAGAGAAAATAGGTACAGGCAGAGGTTTCACTGTGTCACGTGATATGGGCTATTGTTCTGATCCGCGCGTATGTATAGGGGTGGGTGTGGTACATTCATTTATGACAAGCGGTGGGGGGGGGGGGGGAGGAGAGAGAGAGGTGTTGTATGTCGTTAAATATACAGTCCGTGACAGCAGTAGTCTTTGACAAACTCTGACCATTGAGAAGGTTCCTCAGCTTCGTTGCACCAAATGATACATACAATTTAAAAAATTCAAAAGCAATTGGGGGGGGGGGGGGCTCTGCAGGTTAGGCACCTAACAAGTGTTTGGGCTGCCCTTCCTTCCAGCTCCCCTGCATCTATTGATTTGCATTTGTCGACTTCTACTTTACAACACTCTGTACCGGAAGAAATCATAACATTGTTACCTTTTTGTTATTTTCAAACTTTATCTCGACCACACTCTCCGTGCAGCTTTATGTTTTTTGTAACCTCGGTTTCTGTGGCAAGCTTGCGATGACTCATGGTTACCACTTTCCAATTTTGTTTTGTGGCAGATCTATATTTCAACTCAGACGCCCCGAAAAACGTGAAATCGTGAAATCGGAACAAAACGTTTGAAAACATAGTGTCTGATAATCAAAAATTTGATTTGAATTTCGAAGATACTCCGTTTATAAATGCGTTGTTTGTTTGTGATAATTTGTCTTTGTTTTCTAAACGTAGTTAAGACATCAGTGTTATTTTTTCGTTTCTTCCTCATCATTTTCTCATTTGCATTATAATTTTACTTAAATTCAATAATTTAACTCTAAAAAAAACATTTCGAAATATCGAGTTTGTTGATATCCAGAACGGTCCATTTCTTTAAAAAAAAAAAAGAAACATTTTGTGGAAATGTGCCATTTTTGTGTTGTCTGGGGGGGGGGTACGGTTATGATGTTTCAACATACTAAATTCAAGACCGTATAAATACTGTCACTTGCCCTGGCTCTTTACGAAAAAAGGAGCCCCCCCCCAACACCACCACCATAAATGACCATTATTCTTTTTAGTAGTTGCCGTAGGGACCAGACAAACAGATGTCCCCATGGGGTACACACAGATGTTAGGAGTGCCCTGACAGTTATGAATGGTGCACAGACGGTGGCAATGATTTAATGGCGGGAAACATCAGTGTCTATGCCCAGGTTTAGCAGTGAAAATAAAAGAAACAATGTATTTATTTTCTTGGCCGGAATGAATTGCTTACATTAACCAAATAAATTAGCGATGCTAGGAAAGATAACATAAAAGGCGAAAATGTTGGTTGTTCGATGCGGCACCTAGCTACCGTGACATTTTTAGTCGTAGTAACCGATTAAGTCACACTAAAACAGAAAAGTCACAGCTCGCAAAATATGTAGATCTTTTAGCCGTGCGCTAGACACAGCTGGGAAGTAAGACACGATAGTCTTGTGAAGTTTTGTATCAAAGGTCTTCAATTGTCAATAACGTCGATAGTGTAACTCTCAGTTTTTTTTAGATAGGTCTACTCTACTCTACTCTACTCCACTTCACTCCACTCCACTTTACTCCACTCTACTCCACTCTACTCCACCTCACTCTTCTCCACTCTACTCCACTCCATTCTACTCCACTCTACTCTACTCTACTCTACTCCACTCCACTCCACTCTACTCTACTCCACTCCACTCCACTCCACTCCACTTCACTCCACTCTACTCCACTCTACTCTACTCTACTCTACTTCACTCCACTCTACTCTACTTCACTCCACTCCACTCCACTCTACTCTACTTCACTCCACTCTACTCTACTCTACTTCACTCCACTCCACTCTACTCTACTTCACTCCACTCTACTCTACTCTACTTCACTCCACTCTACTCTACTTCACTCCACTCTACTCTACTTCACTCCACTCCACTCTACTCTACTTCACTCCACTCTACTCTACTTCACTCCACTCCACTCTACTCTACTTCACTCCACTCAACTCTACTTCACTCCACTCCACTCTACTCTACTTCACTCCACTCTACTCTACTTCACTCCACTCCACTCCACTCTACTCTACTTCACTCCACTCTACTCTACTCCACTCCACTCTACTCTACTTCACTCCACTCTACTCTACTCCACTCCACTCTACTCTACTTCACTCCACACACCACCCCACTCCACTCTACTCTATTTCACTCCACTCTACTCTACTTCACTCCACAACCACCCCACTCCACTCTACTCTACTTCACTCCACACACCACCCCACTCCACTCTACTCTACTTCACTCCACTCTACTCTACTTCACTCCACTCCACTCTACTATACTTCACTCCACTCTACTCTACTTCACTCCACTCCACTCCACTCTACTCTACTTCACTCCACTCTACTCTACTTCACTCCACTCAACTCTACTTCACTCCACTCCACTCCACTCCACTCTACTCCACTCCACTCTACTCTACTTCACTCCACTCCACTCTACTCTACTTCACTCCACTCTACTCTACTTCACTCCACTCCACTCTACTCTACTTCACTCCACTCTACTCTACTTCACTCCACTCTACTCTACTTCACTCCACAACCACCCCACTCCACTCTACTCTACTTCACTCCACACACCACCCCACTCCACTCTACTCTACTTCACTCCACTCTACTCTACTTCACTCCACTCTACTTTACTTCACTCCACTCTACTCTACTTCACTCCACACACCACCCCACTCCACTCTACTCTACTTCACTCCACTCTACTCTACTTCACTCCACTCTATTCTACTTCACTCCACACACCACCCCTCTCCACTCTACTCTACTTCAATCCACACACCACCCCACTCCACTCTACTCTACTTCAATCCACACACCACCCCACTCCACTCTACTCTACTTCACTCCACACACCACCCCTCTCCACTCTACTCTACTTCAATCCACACACCACCCCACTCCACTCTACTTCAATCCACACACCACCCCACTCCACTCTACTCTACTTCAACCCACACACCACCCCACTCCACTCTACTCTACTTCACTCCACACACCACCCCTCTCCACTCTACTCTACTTCAATCCACACACCACCCCACTCCACTCTACTCTACTTCACTCCACACACCACCCCACTCCACTCTACTCTACTTTACTCCACTCTACTCTACTCCACTCCACTCTACTCTACTTCACTCCACACACCACCCCACTCCACTCTACACCAGACAGTAGCGGTGACGGATGGTCGTGCGGTAAAGCACTCCACTATCGGATGCCTGGTTCGATCTCCGGTGAGGACCAATGGATATTTTAGGTCATGGTGAAAGTTCCCTCTATATCACCTATCATCCTCTCACACACTCTAGACCATAGTCGACTTCTTTTGCCGACTTACAATCATTTCCAGTCGAACTTTACCGCACCAACCTACAACCATTTCAAAATGAGACCAGCCGAACGTTACTGTCTGTAAATGACTAACTGATTATCCATTGATCCATTATCCCAACGTCTGAGTTGACGGTAATTTTTTTTTGAAAGGAAATGTTTTATCTTAATTCATGTCTGGTGCTTTCATTGTGTCGCTAGATTTATTATTATTTTTTTGTATTTTCATGTCGTTTTTTTAATATTTTGGAATTATTTACTTCATTTTACAAACTTATTTGGTAAGACTCCCTGGGTGACACATGGTTCAAAAAATGTGTTTTATAAAAACACAGATAAAACTTAAGTTACGACAATAAAACTCCTGAAATGGGCACTTGTTAGAATAGGGGGCCCATATGCAATCGTCTAGTTTGCCTATCAAGAAGAATGGGGATGGGCCTGAGATAAGACTTTATCCTAGACTTGTGCCTCATGGTAACATTGCCTCATGGTAACATTACTGGTTTTTGTTAAAAAGGAATTTGGAAGAGATTTTTTTTTAAATACGAAAAATGGTTTTTGAAAGATTTTTTTTCTGCCTAAGTTTAAAAAAAAAATAATCATGATATTAAAATATAGAAGGGACATAGAAGTAACTAGCGACAGAGAAAAGGGATAAATTGAACTACATGCACCAAAATATTTAAAGTTACATCAGGCATTTTTTCGAAAAAAAAATTTTATAGCTAAAGAAATATTTCAAAAATCATATATATATATATATATATATATATATATATATATATATATATATACACACACACAAACACACCAGACTGATTTAATCCACATTGATCTGGGTCGTCACGCCGACCCTGTCACTTTCCCTGGCTCAGTGCTTTTCAAACTTTAGAGATTCCCGACCCTTTAGAAATCTGTAAGGAAAGCAAAAAACGACAGAAGTAAGAAAATGTGACAGACAGAAGAACGAGAAAAAGGAGTATAATCCAACGCAGTGTAGTACATAGAGATACTAATTGAGTCTATTCCATCCACTATAATGCTATAGACGTACTCGTCTCTACAGGAGTGCAACGTTTCTTAACGAGAGAATGGTGTGAGAGAAACGGTTTCTAAATATGTATATTACTTTGTTTTTTCTTCACTGTAAAGCGGAAGTGCTCGTGTTTAAGTCGAGATTAAAATAAATATATAAGCTATTGTCGCAATGTTTTCTCCTTAGTTGTATTTCATTGATTTGATTGATTTATATTTCATAGTAAACAAAAAGGTAGAGCAAAGGGGGAGGGGGCACTTCCTGAATCCTAATACATATTACATACGTAGTAAAAAGGAAATATCAATAACAAGGAACATCTGCTACTGACATAGACATATTTACATTGTAGAGTTAACTTATCAGCACGCACACACGGCATCCACGAATAAGGGGTTGGGGGGGGGGGGAGGAGGATGAGGCGGAGGCGCTTCGATGTACGTGCTTATGTGTTGCAGGGTCGCCATACAGAGGGCATGCACTCAGCACGCATGGGCAGGGACATGGCTCGTCCAGTACAGCCAAAAACTCGGCAATAGGTGGAAGTGGGGGGAGGGTGGAAGGAGCGACTGATCAGACCAGTCCCACGTGGTTGAGTTTGTCAAAGTGTGTGGGGGGGGGGGCAGATTTGCTGTTTTGAAAAGTGAGTTGAAATGTTGTTTTTATTTTTGTTAGTATTATTTGATATTGGGCTTTGCCTGGGGTCAGGCCCGTAGCCAGGAATATTGGATTGGGGGAGGGGGGGGGGGGCGAAGACATTTTCGGGGGGCGAAGAAATGTTTTTCGGGGGGGGGGGGGAGAAGAAATAATCCTGGGGCACATGGGCGGATCTAGACAACTTGACGGGGGGGGGGGCAAAACATTGACCGGGGAGCCAAAACTGTTTTAATTGTTGAAAATTGGTCTTAGAAAAAAAAAATTTTGATAATTTAATGATGTATTACCTAAACTTGCGATAATGTGGGGGGGAGAAGCATGCCCCCCCCGGCCACTCCCCCTAAATCCGCCCCTGGTGGGGTAGAAAACATGTTCGGAGGGGAGGGGGGCGAAAATGGAGGCGCGAAGCGCCAAAGCTTGCAAACGGAGAGGAGTGGTTTGGGGAGTCCCCTCCCCAAGAAATTTTTTGCAGTTCCATATCTGGAATGGTGCATTTTAGTACCGATTGTTTAGCTATTAATTAGAAATATATAATTTTAACTACGTTTCAATAATGCATGGCATGTTGCAGTTTTGTTAAAAATAATTTAAATATTAAAGAGTTTTAATGATAAAAATTTATTGAGGCTGAGAAATTTCTGATTCCTGTTATAAATATATTGACCATTTGTTCTGCTACACAATTGTTACATAATAGATACCTGATTTATATTATTATACTGTTTGTTTAACGTACAATCCGGGAAGAACGACAAAAATGCACGAATATAGCTTAGCTATTTGTGTGATATTTCTTATAAAATATTGAAAACAAAGAACAGATCTATCAACAACAGCAGTCGCAATTATTCAATTTATAATAAAATTAATTCTGCCTAAAAGTAAATTTGCAAATTAAATAACATCACTCAGAAATCACGGAGTTTGTACTTTATTATTTTATTATACATATGTATACAAATGAAGTCAGAAGTCAATGTTATTTTATTAACTTATTTAAGTTGCTAGTTGTCCTCAGAAGATACAAATATATAAAACTATTACAAGGTTGCGAACAGGCCCATCGACAGAAATTTCGGGCCCCCGTGCTGATATTAATATTTTAAAAAGTTGATTGGCCAGCTCAGTCCGGGTCCCTAAAACTCGCCGGGCCCCTGGGCATTGGCCTCCCTGTCCCCCCCCCCCCATACTCGTCGGCACTGGTTGAGAACTTATATTATAATACGTTTCAAATTTGCAAACGTCGTGGTTTAGCACTGAATTTACGTAAAAATGCTTCAGCATTCAGATTGTCTGTTAAATCTTTTTCAAATGCTAGCAGGACACGATTGCTTAGACGCTTTTGTAACATTAATCTGTGATATGGGGTGAGCATTCGTGTGAGGGATGAGAAACTGTTCTCACACACGGCTGTTGGAGCACCAAATGCCAATGCTGCCCAAAATACCCAGAAGTGAACTTCAATAAGATTCAATCTTTTATGCCCAAAAATTAGATAAGCTATATATGTAAGTAAAATTGCCTGAATGATTGCCAAAATATAAACTTTTAAGTTTTTATTGTTATTGATTTATTGAACAAAATGATTGATGTTTTATAGTCGTTATTATTAAAATTTTGTCAAAAAGCACAAATCATGCACGGGGGGCTCAGGTCATGAACGGGGGGCTCAGTCCCCCCTAGCCCCCCTCTGGCTACGGGCCTGCCTGGGGTCGCAGCACACAGAAATGCACTGTACATGCACATAGCTTGACACACATCGTTGTATTAAAACACACACACACACCACAACTAACACGAATGTGTGGCTCCAAGCAGGTCACATGACTGAGCGAACCTAATTCACAACTTATAACATTTAACTCGACCAATGTACGTGTGGGGCGGAATGGGAGAGGTGAGTAGTTCTTATATGTGTGTGTGGAGGGGGGGTCCTTTTGGCAGACATTCCCAGATATTTGGGGACCCTTGACAATACTAATTTGGGGACCCTTGACAATATTTCTTTCATTCATGTGAACACTCTGTACAGCTTGACCAGTCAACTTTTCCAGGAAATGAAACCTTACTTTTGACATACGTAAGATTTATAAAAGAAATGAATGTTAAGTAACATTTAGCCAATGGAGATTCAATGTTCCAGGCGTTAAGATTTGTATACCCTTCAAAAATATTCTGTCATTTGGTCAGGACGGTGCACCAGCTTGCTAGGTCGTCAGATAGGATTTCATCACATATAAATGGACCATAGCCAGATGTATTACTATCCACCGCCTACATTTGCCTGCTAAATTTCTCAGTGCGCGCATGAATACAACTCTACAGTACTTAAGTAAAGCGGTCAACAGAATCAAAAGCAATTAATTTAAAGGACAAATCGTTTCGACAAGTTAGATATGAAAATGATGAAGAATTCGGTCGCTTGTTGCTTCATACTGAAGTCCGTTGGTTGTCGAATGACGTATGTTTGACTATATTGTATATTCTCTTCACTAAGTGCTACAGTTGTATAGTCTCTTCACTCAGTGCTACAGTTTTATAGTCTCTTCACTCAGTGCTACAGTTTTCAGAAAACTTAGTCGGCGCTTTATGATCCAACTTGATTTGATTTTTATGACATTGTTTATCTAACGGACATATAAAACAAATTCACTCAAGTAAAGATTAATTAAAATAAATATAAACAAGAATGGTTATTTCTGCTTTTGTATTCTTCAATGTTAACGTAATTTGGGGCGGAGGGAATTGAGTCAGTTTCAAAATTTACTAAAGAAGAAAATATAATCTGAAGATGTGAGCACGTATTATCAAAGTCTGGAGGCACTTCATTCAGACTTGAATCTAAGTTTCGTTGAGATTTTAAACCCTGATGGATTGGATCCTTTTACAGCTGCGTGAGTAGAAAAATCTAAAACTTAGCGAGAGGAATCGGTTGAATTATCAACAAATGAGGAACTAAAAATGAAATTTAGTTTCAGATATCAACAAATGTGGCTACAAAAATAGATACATATAATTCACCCTTGATAAAGAACTAAAAATAAAAAAAAGTTCCTAACATTGTATTCATCAGCATATCAAGTGGAACGTGGATTTAGTGCTGTCAATAATCTGTATACATATTATTCACTTTAATGTCTGCGTTAAATCGAAAGCGGAAAACAAGAATTCAAAATGGCGTCATGCCCGCGTCTCGATTCGATATTTCTTTTTGAAAAATCTACAGTTTTAAATAGTTTCTGTGGTTTTTATTATGAAATGTAAAAGTCCCAAATATTAAAAGGTATTAATAAACATATAATATCATTCAAATTGTTGTAGTTTTTATTACAACAGATAGCATTTAAACATCGTCAAACGTAAACAATAGTAATAAACGGAAGTGAAAAAAATAATCGAGCAATCATATAACATTGAAATTTTTCATTTTGTTTGTGTGACGTGGTGGCTGAATGGATAAGCTGCTTGAAATTATATATAGATTTTTTTTTAATGCTGACTATCCAGGTTCGATTCCTCTTAGGGACATTTTTTTTTATTTATTTGTTTTCAGAATGTATCCTTTTAGTTGTTTTAATGAAAAGTAACTAATTAGATCTTTTTGAAATTTTTATTTATTAAAATAATGTATCTTTTTGGATGTTGTAAGAAAAAGAAACAACAACTAATTAGATTTTTAATTATTTCATAACTTTAAAAAAAATTATTTTGAAAATATGTATCAAAGCTGAACACAGAGATGTACCTAGGGTGGGGGAGGGGGTCCAAAATTGAAAGTCCCGCCGGGTCCAGCATGAGGGGAGCCCCCAAAATTACTTTTTACATTAAATATTAAGTACATAATCTCATGTCTTGGTATCGAATGTCAAAATGCAGGCCAAGCTCCCGGGCCCACAAATCCCTTGGTTTGGCACTGGCTTTACAATAGTCTATCTTCATGCAAAAGCTTTGCAGGGTGCCCCAGGCCCCAGCTTGAGGGTAGCCCCCAAAATTATTTTTGACATTAAATATTAAGTACATAATCTCATGTCATGGTATCGAATGTCAAAATGCAGGGGCCCCAAAAGAGGCCAAGCCCCCGGGCCCCCAAATCCCTAGGTTTGGAACTGGATCAGCAATAGTCTATATCTATGTAAAGGCTTTGCAGGGTACAATATGATTGTGTGACGTGGTGGCTGAATGGCTAAGCAACTTGGGATTTTCTTTTTATTCTGACTATCCAGGTTCGATACCTCTCTTTGACATTTTTTTATTTACTGCTTTTTTTTTTTTTTTTTTAGAATTTATCCTTTTGGTTGTTTTAATGAAAAGTAACTTATTAGATCTCTTTGACATTTTTTTTATTGAAATGATTTATCCTTTAGGTCACTTTAGGATGTTGTAAGA
Source organism: Bulinus truncatus (assembly GCA_021962125.1). Lineage (NCBI taxonomy): Eukaryota > Metazoa > Mollusca > Gastropoda > Planorbidae > Bulinus > Bulinus truncatus. Next base: position 287,860 of record JAGDYQ010000057.1, read on the forward strand.
AAAAGAAACAACAACTAATTAGGTATTTCATAACTTTAATAAAAAACTTTTTTGAAAATATGTGTCAAAGCTGAACACAGAGGCGTTCGAAAGTCCCGCCGGGCCCCAGCTTGAGGGGAGCCCACAAAACTATTTTTACATTAAATATTAAGTGCATAATCTCATGTCATGGTATCGAACGTCAAAATGCAGGGGCCCAAAAAGAGGCCAAGCCCCCGGGCCCCAAAATCCCTAGGTTTGACACTGGCTTTACAATAGTCTATCTTCATGCAAAAGCTTTGCAGGGTACAGCTAGTTTATTCATAATTAAGAAAATACCGAGTTGAACGTGGTGATTTAAAATTACTACTCACCAAAATAGGGGCCGGACATTCTCAGAATAATGTTACAGCAAACTTTCACTGAACTCTTAATAATAATTTGTTAAATTTGAGAGATGACAATTCTATAAATTATATGTGTATGTTTTATTCTATGTTGTTTTCATTTGATCATGTCAGTTTGTAGGTCTACATTGACTTATTGTTACTTCATATGTCCACATTGACATATTGTTACTTTGTATGTCCACATTGACATATTGTCACTTTGTATGTCTACATTGACATATTGTCACTTTGTATGACTACATTGACATATTGTCACTTTGTATGACTACATTGACATATTGTCACTTTGTATGTCTACATTGACATATTGTCACTTTGTATGTCTACATTGACATATTGTCACTTTGTATGTCTACATTGACATATTGTCACTTTGTATGTCTACATTGGCATATTGTCACTTTGTATGTCTACATTGGCATATTGTCACTTTGTATGTCTACATTGAAATATTGTCACTTTGTATGTCTACATTGACATATTGTCACTTTGTATGTCTACATTGACATATTGTCACTTTGTATGTCTACATTGACATATTGTCACTTTGTATGTCTACATTGACATATTGTCACTTTGTATGTCTACATTAAAATATTGTCACTTTGTATGTCTGCATTGACATATTGTTACTTTGTATGTCTGCATTGACATATTGTTACTTTGCATGTCCACATTGACATATTGTCACTTTGTATGTCTACATTGACATATTGTCACTTTGTATGTCTACATTGACAAATTGTCACTTTGTATGTCTACATTGAAATATTGTCACTTTGTATGTCTACATTAAAATATTGTCACTTTGTATGTCTACATTGACATATTGTTACTTTGTATGTCTGCATTGACATATTGTTACTTTGTATGTCCACATTGACATATTGCCACTTTGTGTGTCTACATTGACATATTGTCACTTTGTATGTCTGCATTGACATATTGTTACTTTGTATGTCCACATTGACATATTGTCACTTTGTATGTCTACATTGACATATTGTCACTTTGTATGTCTACATTGACATATTGTCACTTTGTATGTCTACATTGACATATTGTCACGTTGTATGTCTACATTGACATAATAACTCGTTTTGTTTTGTCCTGCCCGATGTGTTTTTTATTTACAACAAAATCTTTAAATTTTTAAATTTGACTTTATTAGGTTCTCAAGAAACCAGTATATATTATGTCCATTTCGTGTTTGTTCATAAAATACATGTCAAACCTGGATACTGCGGGGGGGGGGGGGGGAGAGAGAAAGGGTTAAAGAGGCTGTTTAATTTTTTTTTCAAAAAGATGTGAAAGGCTAAAAATAAGTTTGAGAATCACTGCCATACACCATGTATCATACACCAAGCATCATAACCAAGCATCATACACCAAGCATCATACACCATGTATCATACACCAAGCATCATACACCAAGCATCATACACCATGTATCATACACCATGTATCATGCATCATACACCATGCATCATACACCATACATCATACGCCATGTATCATACACCATGTATCATACGCCATGTATCATACACCATGTATCATACACCATGTATCATACGCCATGTATCATACACCATGTATCATACACCATGTATCATACACCATGTATCATACACCATGTATCATACACCATGTATCATACACCATGTATCATACACCATGTATCATACACCATGTATCATACACCATGTATCATACACCATGTATCATACACCATGTATCATACACCATGTATCATACACCATGTATCATACACCATGTATCATACACCATGTATCATACACCATGTATCATACACCATGTATCATACACCATGTATCATACACCATAGGCATAAAGCCCCCCCTCCCGCCCCCCCCCCCTTTCCCAAAAAAAAAGGGGGAATAAAGTTTGTTGGCTGCTACTAGATTATCACATATTTATATTGAAATTGGCTTTATGTTATTCTGTCAGTCTTGTGCTCAGCCTAGACTCAGCGGTAATACATGGACGATTCTGTTGATCATTTATATTTTTAAATAGGATCAAACATGTTCTGTTATCTGTGCAGTTTTCTTCTAAGAGTACATGAACATTTCCTTCCCATCCATTCTCTCCCCCCTCACGATCCCATTATTTTTATTTTCTCTTTTTATTCCTGTGTTTTTTTTTGGTCCTCCTCCACCCTCCCCCCAACCATCTAGCCCGGGCAAAACTGTTAAAAGTGCATGGCGAACCCGAACTTTTCCCTTCAGGAGAATCGAGTCTCAGATCCACACCTCATCAGAAGTAGCAAGACGATGTTGTTTATGTGCTGCGTGTGTGTGTGTGTGGAGGTAAGGGAGGTGTAGCTGTGATACTTGATAAGGAGGATGTGTGTGTGTGTGTGTGTGTGTGTGTGTGTGTGTGTGTGCTTCTGTGTGTGTGTTTTATATTTAAAAAAAAAAAACAAATCATATATCCCCCGAATTTGTTTTTATTTTCCTATGTAATCAGTCTGGTAAACACAGTATCGCCATGTATTATTTATTTCATCAAAGAATCCAGTCTGAGAATACAGGGGGTCTGAGGGTACAGTCCTACACAAGCGGCACGCATTTCGCTCCTAACCAGGGTCGACATAAGTTTGCTTGTGTACTTTTGGGTCACGGCAATGAAGCGGCATGGTTCAACTCCGTCCCGAGTGTCACGGCAATGAAGCGGCATGGTTCAACTCCGTCCCGAGTGTCACGGCAATGAAGCGGCATGGTTCAACTCCGTCCCGAGTGTCACGGCAATGAGGCGGCATGGTTCAACTCCGTCCCGAGTGTCACGGCAATGAAGCGGCATGGTTCAACTCCGTCCCGAGTGTCACGGCAATGAAGCGGCATGGTTCAACTCCGTCCCGAGTGTCACGGCAATGAAGCGGCATGATTCAACTCCGTCCCGAGTGTCACGGCAATGAAGCGGCATGATTCAACTCCGTCCCGAGTGTCACGGCAATGAAGCGGCATGATTCAACTCCGTCCCGAGTGTCACCAAAGAGCCGCCCCTGATTCTCAACATCTCCCTCCCCCCCCCACACACACACACCACAGAAAGATATCAGCTTTAGAACAAAAGATTTTCTTTTTAATCCTTGATTTATGATGATTGGATTTTAATTAACTTTTCACTTGTTACTTTAAAATTAAAGATATATATTTAACAAAAAACAAAACTTTTTGAACTAATAAATATTATTTCAGTGCTTTTTGTTTATATAAATTTATTTTTTTCACATATTTTTTTTTAAATCGGTAAGGGTAATTTGTACGTCTGCTAAAGAGGAAAGGTTGAGCTATTATTTCTGCCTCTCCACTTGCCGCTATTTCCTTTTTACACTAACGGTGGACTCGTATTCGACCAGAATATTTTCAAGGAAATATCGATTCCTACAATTCATTGCCCTGTTGCACCACAGCTCACCAGCCAAGTTTTTTTTTTCTAAACGTACGATGTCTACAGCTCAGTGATTTACCTTTCTGCACTGAACTAGGTTTGTTAATGGAAGTTGGAAAAAAAGAAGCAATGAAAAAAAATGTTCAGTTACACATTATTATTGAAACAGAAAATGTTCAGCTACACATTATTATTGAAACAGAAAATGTTCAGTTACACAATATTATTGAAACAGAAAATGTTCAGTTACACAATATTATTGAAACAGAAAATGTTCAGTTACATATTATTATTGAAACAGAAAATGTTCAGTTACACATTATTATTGAAACAGAAAATGTTCAGTTACACATTATTATTGAAACACGTGATGCATTTTGTTAATAGAAATAACCCCTTTTAATTTAATTTTGAAGGGAAGATTTTCAGATATTCTATTTTTAGATATTTTTAAATTAGCCAACAACAACATTGTTTAGAAGTACTAGTAGTCTTTTTCTATTCAGTCTCTCTTTCAGTCTCTCTCTTTCTCTTTCTCTCTCTCTCTCTCTCTCTCTCTCTTTGTTTCTCTCTCTGTACATATATATATATATATATATATATATATATATATATATATATGGGGATGTGGGGGTGTTCATCTATATGTCATATATCTTTAGATTTATACATCTTCCACCTATCTGCTTTCTAAGAGATTAATGTAAGAGAAATGTACATGCAATTTCTTTAATTTTTTCCTTGTGGTATAATGTGTGGCCTAAGCAAAATTATAATTAACAAAGATACTAGAAAAACATTTTTCATTTGTCTTTACAACAGGATGGCCAGATTTTGGCAAGAAGAGTTGACAAATAAAGGACAAGAGAAAGCTTCATTTGGCCATGCCATTTTCAGATCATTTAAAACCAGAATTTTAATAGGGACATTTGCTAGTCTTATTTATGCAATGCTAACATTAGCCAATCCAGTAAGCACTGTATTTTGATATGATACAATTTAAATTAATATTTCCTTATCATTTTCATAATTGTTCCTTTTTTGAAAACTAATGTCTATAGAAATATCCCTGTAATTCATTAAAAAAAAAATTAAAAATAAACTTTGTTTTGTAAGAGTGTTAATTTTTGTATATAAGTTACATTTTTTTAATACTTTAAAAAAAAAACAACTCTTATTTCACTAAAATTGTCAATTTTATGTTTCAGATATTTGTCATACACAATTTTTTAATTTATTTAACTGACTCAAGTGTGTCTGTCAAGTCTGGAATGGTTTATGCTGTAGCTTTAGGACTTTTTCTCCTTCTACGAGGTCTTACAGGGGCATTCTTCTGGATGCTGAACTATGAAGCTGGTACATAATTATTTTAATTATCTTAATTTTGCACAATGTTTTTGTATTATTTTTAATAAAATTAGCTTCTATTTTGATTCTCTTTTCATAATCTCATTTCGTAAAATACCTGACTCATCAGAAAATTCAGGAACCTCAGGAAATTTATGATAGTTTTGCTGATATATTTTTATAGTTTGTAGGGTATATTTACGTGTAAAAAAAAAACAATAGTTTAACTTGATGATAAGTAAATAAATAGATAATCTAAAGCAAACGTATAAGCAAAGTGCATAGAATACCAACTATCAGAGTAAGTAATGTAATGCATTATATAATAATAAATCCAAATTCAGAAAATAAAACTTTAAATTGAATAAAAAAATATTTAAAAAAAAAAACTCCTTAGATGCCTTAGTATTGGAATAACTTCAGACCACTGTGATCAATTAAGTAAACTAATACATAATTTAAGTATGTCTGTGTGCCAATATTGTTTTCCTTTTAGTATTAGAAATTTAACCTTCTTACTTTATTCTCTGGTCATTCAACTTAAATTAAATTCCTAAAAGAAGTTTTGTTGTTTTAATCTAATGAAACCAATGTCTTTAGAGAAATTAATTGACATGATGTTGGTATTTAACATGTTCAGAATATTTTAATATATAATTCAGCAGCCTGACAAATGAAATTAATTATTTAAAAGCAAAATTAGCTAGCTGTCAGTTACATTTTTTAACTTAAACAGTATTTCACAAAAAGAAGTCTTGAGAAAGGCAGTAAAATATGACATGAATAAATTAACAGTAATTAGCATAGAAAGAAGAAGTTTACTTGTAATAAAACATTCAACTTAGCATTTAGCACATCAGGATTCTTGTATTAGTGAGTCCCAACCTGAAAAGATATACTTTTCAAAAGTGAAAGGAAATGCCCAGTGATTTTGATAAACAATCTAAGCATCTTGCCCACGAATTGTTTGATGATTATGGGCACTCCCCATTGACATTTAAATGAAAAAAAATGAGTTTATTATGTTATTTTTCACACCTATAATTGAACCACTTTTAAGCAAGACTAGGTTAGGTTACTGTCGCTCAAACATATAGTAAAGTAAAGTAAGAAATGCTCCCTTAGCCTTTGGAAGCTTTAGGGAAAGATTAAATTTTTCTGTAGTCACAGCATAGGGTGGCTAAGCACATGCCCTAATGCTTCTGATATTTATACACATTTATGCAAGAAGCATTTTAAACCATACTAGTCTAATCCAAGATCTGGGTTAGGCTGGTCTCGCTTAAAACACTTCAATTTATGGTGCCAAGTCCATCCTGATCTCTCTTTTTGTTGATGTTTGCTATTCACATTGATATTTGGGTGTTGATATATTTAACATATTTATATTTGTAGCTACAAGAATTAAGTATGGAACACTTGCCCTTTTGTACAGAAAAATTCTGCATCTGAGAAGCTTAAGAGAAAAATCTGTCGGAGATGTAGGTATTCATATCTGTACATCATTCTACCTAGTTTTATAAGTATATTGTAACTATATTTAAGATGCACAGTTCTGTATTTGAGTGTTTACAATTAAATGCTAAACATAAAAGTAAGGAACACAATGTCTCCTTCAGCAATGATTAAATACTTTTTTTTTTCTGTGTAAAAATTGAGATATAAAAGGATTACAATTTGCATTAATGAAAATATATAGCAATAAATATTTTTAAATAGTTGCTTTATTAAGATTTAATGTTTTGTTGATAACACACTATTTTGTACCATAAAAAAATCTGCTTCAGTAAAGAAAAGTAACGAGAACTAGTGTTGTAGTAAAATATTCTGTTACTTTTACAGCAGCTTAATATTTTTATCTCAAATCTGAAGGAAATTATTTGAAAAAAAAAAGAAAAAAACATGTATATCATCAACGTGGGCTAGAATTAATTTTTCTGTGGAGATATTTTTTTGTAAGGCTTTTATTAAGTTAACTAAAAATAAAATTGCAATGGAGCTTATGCTAAACCTTTTTTAACTATTGTAGATTTGTAGGATAATATAGAGAGGTCCAGGAGTGTAACATAACTGTTTTTTATGAAATAGAAAAATTAATTTGAGAAATTTTTTTTTAATTGTTAACCCACAAGAGAATAATTTGTGACATGCTATTGTGTCACAATCCATGTTTTAGTAATCAATTATCAATTACTTGGTATTTTTTCAATTATATTCAGGAATTTTTATAATACATCCATGTTTCACATAGACTGAGGAATTTGGGCAGTTGTCAAAGAGCTTACATACAAAAAATATATGAGAAGATAAAGAACTAGAGATAATCTCTGTTGAGTGTGTATGTGGTTATTGATTGACATTGTATTTTAATGCATATCTCACAAAATCAACATTGAAATTATTGTACACTAAGAGCAGAAAAAACTAAAATCAAATGATTCCATCCAATTATTACAGCCATTTTATTAGTAAATGCAAACTCTTTTAGATTTCACAAATAGAAATAGAAAGAAATAATATACTACAAGCTTCCGTTGAACTGATACCATCCAATTATTATAGCCATTTTATTAGTAAATGCAAACTCTTTAAGATTTCACAAATAGAAATAAAAAGAAATAATGTACTGCAAGTTACAGTTGTATCTTAGGGGATGTGTGGTTGTGCTGTGTAGAGCGCTCGACTGTTGACCGGAGAGTCCTGGGTTTGAACCTCGGTGAGAACTTTGGGATTTTTTCAGGTCCTGGTGTAAGTCACACAAGTCCACCTAGTTTTAAATGGGAACCTGACTTTAAGTTGGGGTAATAAAGGCGGCTGAGTGTTGTGCTAACCACACAATGGTAACATGCCGAGGTTACTGAAACAGATGAATTCTACACTTCATCTGCCCCAATGAGTCCTTAGGGGTTTAAGGGAACTTTACTTTTTTTCAGTTGAATTAGTTTATTGCTGTCAAATTAGTGTCAGAGTAAATGTAGGAGAAATAATTGAGAAAACAAGTGCTCAGCTGTTGAATAAGTAGTGTTGTTATTTGATGTATTGTGTTTTGTGTAGTGACAGCACAGGATGTTGGGTGAAGATGTTATTTCTATTCTCGACCATGACCATGGTTGTGTTCGTAGTCATTTGTGTTTTCATGGTTTTAGATCTGCACAGTTCAATTGTATAAGAGCTTTGTTGAGTTTTTAAAAAAAACTTATATCAAACTTGAATTGATGAGATTGATAATTTTACAAATTATACCTTAGAAAATATTATACATTTTAATTTTTTTTTTTAACAAAATAGAACTAAAATAACCACATTCTATTGTTTGTTTTTTTTTTAATGAAGTCCAGACTTAAAAAAAAAAAATAGAGCGTTTCTATTAAATAAATAAACAATTATTTCAGTGCTTTTTGCTCATATAAATTTATTTGTTCACATATTCATAAATATTTGCATTTCCTGTATTATTATTTTTTATTACATTTGATGATTTATTGCATAATATTTTTGGTTTAATTTCTTTCCAGGGGAGATAACTAAAGTGATTTAAAACTTTTTATTTAAATTACTAACTTATTGTCTTACTTCGTTGCAGATGGTTAATTTTGTCAGCAATGATGGTCAACGTCTGTGGGATGGGATAATCCTTGGACCTTTTATTATTGGATCCTCCATCATAGTGATTATCAGCTGCATCTACAGTGTTTTGCTGATGGGGCCTTGGTCTTTAGTCAGTTTCATCATCATATTGGGTTTTTATCCCTTTGCTGTAAGTGCTTTTGTCATTTTAGAATGTAACACTTCTCCACCAGAATAAAGCGATGTGAACTTTGAACTTAATTGTGAACATAAAGAAGGCCAAAGCACTCCTAACCAGAACAGACCACACACAAAAATTGCAACAATACATATAACCTTTTTAAACTCTTTGATCTTTCTTGAACAACATCACTTTGAGATTAGGAGTAACTTTTCTTTCTCCAGTTTATGTTAGCTTAATAAAGATCTTAGACAAAATATGTATGTTGATAATTAAATTTACCATTAGTTCCTCTTGCAGTTAATGCCTTCTTTAATTTTTTTGTAATTTGCTGTTTTAAAAAATTATAATTATTTTATAAACCAATTTCCATTATTTAACTTTGATTTTTTAAGAGAAAAATTAATTAATAAATATAAATTTAGTAATTAATTGGAAAAAAACAACTTTTTTTTAATTTCAGATGTTCTTTGCTAAAATGTCTCAAAATTATCGTGAAACTAGCATTAAAATTACAGACAAGCGAGTATGTATAAGGTTATATTATTAATTAAAAGACGTTAATATTATATGTAATCAGAGTGACTCAGTGGTGCTATGGTTGTGAGCTTGATCTACATGCTCAAGATTAAGGGTTCAACTCCAAACAAATCTTATCTCTACTTTTTCTTCTTTGGTGTTTCCTTACCCATTACTCATCAGAATATTACTTGAGTATTGACTTATAGCTAAATTAATTATTATTTTTTTGTAAGTTTGTTTCTTTGTTATCATAACAGGTGAGTTTTATGAATTCTTTGCTTACTTCTATCAAGCTCATTAAAATGTATGCATGGGAAACGTCATTTGCTAAAAAAGTCTCAGGTATGTGATTGTCAAGAAATTGACAATTGTTTAATTTATGTTCAAATTATTAGAAATTAATAACCAAATGGGTAACATAGGTTAAGTATAATGGTATAAATATGAGATGGATGATGCCAGTTCTAAAAATATTGTAATCCTTCAAATTTTTTTTGCCTTCCAATTACCTACCTTACATAACTGTTTAATATGATTAGGCTGATATCCACAGCTATTCGTTGTGAGGAACAGAGTTTACTTGAAAAGAGTGTGTTTGTGCAGAGTGTTAGTATGGGCTCATCAATGCTGGTGCCGATGTTTGCAAGCAGTCTCATGTTTATTGCTTATGTTGCCACAGGTCATGACCTCACAGCTGCTCAGGTGGGCTTATCGTTGACACCCTGATGTTGCTTTATATAATAATAATATACCAAATGTATATTAAAGTTGTAATTTACTTTCAGATATAGTTGTTAAAAAAAATGTAGCCATGACAACAATGTTTATCCATTCAATCAGGCCTTCACATTTATAGCACTGCTGAACACCATGCAAACCTCCATGTCCACAATGCCATTTGCCTTAAAAGCTCTGTCAGAGATGGTCATAAGCACAAGAAGAATTCAGGTACTATATATTTAAACATTGAAAATTAAATTTTTATATTTACTGGAGTACATTTTTCAAAAGTACCCTCCCTTGATTAAATGAAAAGGCAATTAAAATTTAAATAACACTAGTTGCAGTATAATGTTTTGTTACATAAAGTCATATCAATGTTTTATTAGCTCCAATGGTATGTTATATTGTGTTTATTGTTTCATTCATCATTCATTCATAAAATGAGCTAAAGATGAATTATGGTCAACTTACATTTATTGGGACAACACAAATAATAAAATAAAGAATCATATTAATATAGAATCCACAAAAGCTGAATATAATGTAATCTACTACTAAAAATCATATCTACTTCTCAACAATATATCTGTGAAATATCACGTTTACTTCTTAATAATCCATCACTGAAAATCATATTTACTTCCACTACTTTTCACCTTCCACACTCTATATCATGTCTCTGCCAACTGCCAAGGTCATCTCACATTGGTCATCTTCCCCTCTCATCAGACCACTTCATCCAATCACTTCACACTTCTGACCATTCACTCATTCAATCTTTATTATCACACTTAATACATGAAAAGCACACTGAACTTATAAAATATCCATGATAACACTTAATACATGAATAGTTTACTAAATGCATAACATATCCATGATACAAAGAAGTAATATTGTTTTATTTGTGTAGTACATGTACAAAGATATTATCAACTTAATTCATTTTTAAACCATGAATTATATTTTTTTTAAATAAATCAATATTCTTTAATAGTATTTAAACTAATTTTTCCATTTTTAGGTACAGAACTATTTATATATATATATATATATATATATAGATATATATATAGATATATTTAGCGCATTATTTTCTGAAGATATACAAAATGCATTCCTAAATTATATAGTTATAGAACAAGAAAACTTTGCGGGACAGATGGTTGAGTGGTGTAGTGTGCCTCTTCAACCTGAGAGTCCTGGGTTTATCCTTGATTAAAACCTATGGCATCCTGGTTAAAGCTAGTTGTAAGCCCCCTATGTTCAGTTTGTTCACCCAGCTTTCAATGGGTTATTAACTTTAGCTGGAGAAGTAAGAAAGCTAATTCTTTTGCTAGTCACACAATCCCTTAATTTGCTGTGGCTAAAGAAACAGATACATTCTACTCTTCATTCGTCTTGATGGTTCGTAAGGGAAATGGGAACTTTCAGACCTACCCATAAACTTTACTTACCCATACATTTCACATACCCATACACTGTACTAAACTACAATTTGTTACTTTTTATTTGAATATATCTAAAAGAAATTCATACTGAGAGACTCAGTTTAAAATGAAATTCTTCTTATCAACTGTAATAAAGATTAAATTATTATTCAGGAAGTTCTGTTAATGGAAGAAGTCTGTTCACTCCCGTTACCAACTACCAGAACTACAGCTATTGAAATTGTCAATGCTTGTTTGAGTTGGCCTTCAAGTTTTACACATACAAACAGTAAGTTAATCTAATATGATATTTAATTTCATCAATCACAATGATACATGTATTATCATTTACTTTGGCCAGATTTTTAAAATAATTTTGTTTCATACTGAATTTAACTATTTAAACAAAGAACAACTTTAAATTATTATTTTTCACAATGCAGGTATTTTAAAAAGAAAAACAAAACACTTGAAGGAGAAGAAAAGAAAACTGTCTCAAGATAAAAGTTTAAACAATCATGAAAAGCAAAATGGAAACAGATTTACGGAACCAGTTCTTAGGAATATAAATATGACAGTTAAGAAAGTAAGCCATAATTATTTTTTTTAGTTAAAAAATATTACCAGTTAATTTGTATGCTCATCAGACAAAAACAATAGAAGTCTCCAACACAGTGTTTCCCAATGTGAAGCATTTGCCTTACTGGGTGGAATATTGGATAGTTTATGGAGGCAATGAGGCATTTTGAAAAATTCAGTTTTCCAATTATATTTTATTTCTAAGAAATTTTTTATGATTTGTTTCTGTGAACTTTCCTAAACATAAACAACACTTCTTAAAATAAAAAGATATAAACAAAACTTTTTTTAAAACAATAGGGGAAAAAAATGTGCTAAAAAATTATTTTTTAAAATTCATTATATCATTGAAATATTTTATATAAATTTACATGAAATTAACAGTGCATCACCAGACAATTTGACCATGTTAGAAGAAGAAAATAAAGACTAATGAATAATTTAAATTAAAAACGTAGTGAAACTTCAATGATTAGATAGAATGTATAATTATTTTACTAATGAAATTAAAAAATGAGAAGTAATTAAATAAAAAGTCTTTTTCTGTGGTTTTTTTTGTAGTTTATTCTTTTGAATGATTAAACTTTATGATATTAAATATTCACTATCATTAGATTTCAATAAAAATGCTTAACAATAATCTTTACAAAACGTTTTTTAGGGACAGCTTGTTGGTATTTGTGGTAACATTGGAAGTGGCAAGAGTTCTCTTATCAATGCTATACTAGGAAGGGTAAGTAATACATTACACAAAGTAATACATTAAAATACAAGTGTGATTTTTAGACATCTTTTGTGTTGTAACCTGTGGTACATAAAATGAATGAACTCATTTTTCACTGATTTCACTCATTATAAGCTAAATTATGAGATTCTGAAACCAACATTAAAACATAATGATAGGCATATACTTATTCCAATTATTTTAAAATGGTACCATAATCTTCCTACAACATGGAAAGACATGGATTGACTTAAGCATTGCCATCTGTTAGCTGAAATAACTTTTCCATAGCAAAATCCTGTTGAACATTGACTTTTTTAATACTTGATTTTTGACTTGCAAGTCAGTTGTTCATGTCTATTTTTACCTTTTTTACTTTTGAAATTATAATGATTTACATGATGTAAACCAATTAGTATTATGAAAATTCCAGAATATCCAGACAGACACTAAAATATATTTAGAGAATTCATCACTCTTTGATGAAGTGTACTTATGAATTAATTATTATTTAATGGTATTCATTTAACATACTGCAAATGTTAAAATATTTTAGACTTTTATAAACCATACAAAGGTGACAAATAATTGAATAACAATATTCTGATACATTTACACCTGTCCTGTTCAACAGTTGAAAGTTGACTCTGGTCTGTTATTACTAGCAGGACACTGTTCATATGTACCACAGCAAGCCTGGATAACAAATAACACAGTGAGAGAAAACATTGTATTTGGACAATATTTTAATCCTACTAGGTATTAAAAAATATTTTACATATTTCACTTTAAACAAGCTTAAGTTCATCCATGACTTGCTTATTATTTTTGTTTTTTAATTAACTTAAACAAATGAAAACAAGTTTGAAATTAAAAAAATAATATCATTTTTTATTTTAGGTACAACAAAGTTTTGCAAGCTTGTGCACTCGTTGATGACATTAAAACTTTTCCCAATGGAGATGTTACTGAAGTAAGCATTTGCTGTTAAAGTTGATCTTTATTGTTATCACCAGTTTAGCTTTAGTTGATATTGTATTGAATCAACTAGTATAGAATAACCATTTTGTTTATTTACAAAATCTATGTTAACAAGTGGTACATTTTTTTCAATGTATTCAATTTCAGTTTATTAGTTCAAGTGTCCTTAAAAATCTTCATTTCAATTAGGTTGGAGAAAGAGGTACAACTCTAAGTGGTGGACAAAAGCAGAGAATTTCATTAGCCAGGGCAGCTTATAGTGACTTTGATATAGTTTTACTGGATGATCCTTTGTCTGCTGTTGATGTTCATGTTGGGCATCATATTTTTAACCAATGTATTCTGGAATTAATGAAAGGTCGAACAATATTATTTGTTACACATCGTTTAGAGGTTTGTACTTAGAATCATAATCTATAATATCCCATAAAATAATTGTGAATATTTTAATAATATTGTTCTAACTTATAAATTAAATATCAACTACTTTTACACATTGTGATCATGTTGCAAACTTAGATCACATATCCACCTTATGTGAATGCAAGACGAATAGCAGACAATCTATATTAAAGAACTTCATTTTTATTGCTTTAAAATTCAGATTTCTATGGTTGTTCTTATTAATAATATTTTATCTATAAATTTTATTTATAGTTCTTGAAGTACTGTGATCAAATATTAGTTATGAGAGATGGTCATTTGGTTGAAGAGGGAACACACATTCAGATGTTGGCTAATGGCAGAGAGTATGCAAATATCCTCAGCCTGTACAACAGCGATAATTATTTTCATATCAAAGATAGGAGCTTAGAGAAAAGTGAAATTGTTAAAAATACAAATGGTCAGTTTAGTTTAATTTCTTTTTTACTTACTTATATAATATTTACTTAAGTACATGTATACAAAAAATTATGGATCTGCATTAGCCAATAAAACTAAAAAAAATACATTTTTTCATTGTGACAAACTAAATAGTATAAAATATAATATAAAATCCTACTTTTCCACAGAAATAATCGCTGACAGTAATAGCAACAGTTTACATCTAAACGATCATGATAATAAAGGTATCAAAACCAAGCCAGAAATTAATATCAGTGTAAAAGTAGTTAGTCAGAGTAAGTAGAATGTTATACAGTGTCAAGAAAACTATTTTAGAAATAGATTAGTACTAAAAAAAGGCCATGATATTTATTGTAAAAAAATAAACATATAAAACCATTAGAACAGCCTAAAAAGTTTTTTTAAGTTATCTGTTGTTTTTCAGAAGGAAATACTCAGCTAATACAAGAGGAAGAGCTTGATAAAGGATTTTTACAATTTTCTGTATTACACCAATATATTCAGTCGATGGGCGGTTATATGATTCTATTCTTAGTTTTTTTCTGCTTCTGTCTACCTGTAGCTGGTGTAACATCTTCTAACTGGTATCTGTCTTTTTGGCTTCAGCATAGTGCTAAAGTAAGTCTGTTGTGTGTTTGTTTTGATGAAGGAAACATCACATATTACATTGTTATGTATCATATTATAACATTACATATTGTATTTTGACAGTTTCAATGAACAAGTATGTGAAATAATGTTACATTTCATATCATATTATGACAGATTTAATGAAGAAGTAAAACCAGTTTTTTCACTTGTTTAAAGATATTACTACTGGTAGAGGCATAGAAAAAAGTGCTTATAATCTATATTAACATAAAATATTTATTATTTATGTGTATTTTTCAGAATTTCTCATTTTCAAAAAACAATTCTTCTTCATTCAATATTATAACTATGGATGATTCAGACGCAGATAAATATTTGCTTATATATGCAGGATTTATCCCCCTTCTTATTTGTCTAACAATCCTCAGATCATTCTGTATCATGAAGGTAAGTTAATGATTAGTGTTAGCTATCCAATTGTAGAATGATAATAAAAATGAATCACTGACTCTAACTTATATAAACCAATAAATTATCTAGAGGTAGCAAACTTTTTAAAAAAATTGATTTTCTCCTTGTATTTCAAGCAAATATGTCATTTTCTTAAAAGTATTTTTTAAAATCATTTCACCATTAAGAAAAATTCTCTAACATGTAAGTTTCTTGTCTTCTGGCCTTTTGTTTCATCTTAGGCCACAATCCAGAAATAAATTTCTTTCTTTTTCCCTTAATAAACATTAAAGTTGTTTGTTTTTTTTTGCTGTCATTACATCTCAGGCCACACTTCGAGCTGCTAGTCATCTACATGACACTGGATTTAGTTCCATTCTAAAATGTCCCATGTATTTTTTTGACTCTACACCAATAGGAAGAATTATTAACAGATTTTCTGCTGATTTAGATGAAAGTAGGTAATAGAAAAAAACTTTTGATTGTTTAATTTTTTTATGTAATCTTGATATTTGTTTGATATTTTTTTTTTTAAATGTTTTTATTACCTAGTCGGTTTAGAATAAACATATATGTATTATTTCTGAAAGAGAAATTAAGAAAGGAGGCTTTCTTTTTTTATTTTTAATGTAAATTAATTTTTTTGCAATCCTATTTATGTACTTTTTTTGTTTTCAGTTGATGCCCGACTTCCTTTAAATGCTGAGATATTTTTAACCAACGTCCTTCAAGTTTTGGCAGCTCTGGCTATAATTGGCTATGTATCACCGTGGTTTCTCTTGTCTGTTTTGCCTCTGGGCTTCCTGTTTTTCATGCTGATGAAAATCTTCCATGTGTGTGTCTGTGAGTTAAAATGCTTGGATAACATAACTCGATCCCCCATCATTAGTCATATGGCTGTCTCTGTTCAAGGTCTTGCCTGTATTCATGCTTTCCACATGACTAATGACTTTATTCAAAAGTGAGTCCATCATATTATGACTAAGAAAATTCATTTATTTATAACAAATGTTTATTCTGATAATGTTAGCTGTTTTTATTACATGTTTAAACTTTGTATTATGGTATAGTAAAATATATCTTCAGGTTTTGTCTATTGTATATACAATGAAATAATTTTAGTTAAAATTACTTTTTAAATGTTTTTGAAATTAAAATCTGGTTGATTGTGTCACTAAATGAGGTCATCATTCCCAATGACTTCAGTTGT
The DNA here is from genome assembly GCA_021962125.1 of Bulinus truncatus. Lineage (NCBI taxonomy): Eukaryota > Metazoa > Mollusca > Gastropoda > Planorbidae > Bulinus > Bulinus truncatus. The sequence goes on from JAGDYQ010000057.1 coordinate 304,817, forward strand.
GTCATCATCTCTTTGTATTTTTACTTAATATATTTATCACTGACATTTATAAGCAACTTATGATTTTTTTCTCTCAACAGATTTTGTCAGCTTCTCAACACCAACGCAGTTGCAGTTTTTTTATTCTATTCATCAAATCGATGGCTTGCTTTGCGACTTGACTTTGTTTGTGCAGGAGTAGCTTTTATAACAGGTTTACTTATACTGATCGGTTATGATCATCTTAATCCATCTATGGCAGGACTTGCAATCTCATTTGCTTTACAGGTTAGTGCTGATATTTGGGAAATTTTTTTTTTTTTTTATTTTGCATACTTAAACATATTTTAGTTTTGATAACTGAAATTATAAACCATGGATAATTTTAATTTTTGTTTCAGCTTTCTGGATTATTTCAATATACGGCAAGATTGGCTGTTGAAACTGAAGCTAGATTTACTTCAGTACATAGGATACTAACATATATTAATGTAAGTTTGTAGATTTAAAATAATTGTTTGATACAAATTTTTTAAAAATCTACGTAAACCTTTTATTTATTAATTATATTGAATTTTGTTACTATTTAAAAATTAGAAACAACTTTAAGTAATTAATATTTACTTAACAGCATTTACTAATATTAGCATTTAATTGTTTAATTTGTAATGTTGAAATTCTTAATATGTTTTCTATCAGATGACTAGTTCTGAGCAAAGTAAGGAAGCCATTGAACAAAACATTTCTAACTGGCCAAAATGTGGATCAGTCTACTTCAGCAATGTGAAACTCAGATATCATAATAGTCAAACATTAGCCTTAAAAGGTGTATCTTTTAAGGCAGAAAGTAATGAAAAGATAGGAATTGTGGGGAAAACTGGTGCAGGTAGGCCTATATATGTGGTGAAGTACTAAAAAAAAGTAAGTTCCTTTAGCCCAAATGTAGAATTCATCTGTTTCTAAAACTATGGCATATGAAGGGATATTGTGATTAGCACCACTCCCAGCCGCCTTTACTTCCCCAACTTAAGTCAGGTACCCATTCAAAGCTGGGTGGACTTGTGGGACAACTTTGAAACAAATTTCACCTGGAAGAATTCCCATGGTTCTCTCCGAGGATCGAACCCAGGACTCTCAGGTGGACAGTCGAGTATCTACACCACTTAGCTATCTGTCCCATGGTGAAGTCAAAATCATACTCAAAATGTTTATCATAATATGATTTTATGGACATCTCACTTCACACAGTTGAATTAATACAGCAACTTTTTTTTTTAAACTAGGTAAATCATCCCTGGCTGCTGCATTATTTAGACTAGTGGAACTTGAGTCTGGCCAGATTTTTATAGATGATGTAGATATTTCTAAACTTCCTTTATATGATCTACGGTCAAAGCTGTCTATCATTCCTCAAGATCCAGTTCTTTTTGCTGGAACAGTAAGGTAGGCTATTAAGAATTCAGAGAGGCTTATTGAAAAAGATAATGACTGAATTTCATGGATGTTTCTTCATTTTTTTTATTATACATCTTACATTCAAATCACATTGTTTTATTGCAAAGTAATGGAATTGTTATGATGTTCAATATTTGTTCTTGTCTTAATACATACTATTAACTTCCATACAATAATACTAAATGAAAGAATACAATATGAATTCTAAATAAAATGAGCTACTCCTAAGTCTCCTAGATATTATTTGTTTCTTTATAATTATTAATTGTTGCAAAAATAGACAAAATAATAGTACATATGTACATGTACACATACAAAATCTAAACATTTTTGTCTTTTAAGTATTTTTTTTAATATAACAAGATAAGTTAATAACATTGAAATTCTTGATTTAGTTTTAAAGCATTCATGGGCCCTTATGTGTGTAAAATGCATATTTATTTGAAATCATCTACAGGTCTAATCTTGACCCCTTTCAAAAATATACTGATGCTGAAATTTGGCAAGTTTTAGTCAAATGTTATGTGGCCAATTTGGTAAGAAAATAATTTTAGATATTCATTGTGCTTGACCTATTTTTCACATTTAAAAAGAATATATTTGTATAGATATAATATTTCTTTCCAAATAAAAACAAACTTATATTATTATTTATAAACTAAAACAATTTTAGATATTCTATATGGTTGACCTGTTTAAAAAATTTAGAAATAAGATATTTTATAAAAATAAATTTCTTTTCAAAATGAAAAACAAACATATGTTATTATTTGTAATCTTAAATGGATCTCTGCAATTATAATAATCCTTTTTTAAAGTGCATTTCTGAACGATTGGTCAAAATAGAATTACCTTTTTCTTTTAATAAAATGTTGGTGACATATATTAATATGCTTTGCTCAATCTGTTGTTATCTGCAGTTATTTATTTAGCACTTAATATTAAGATAATAAGCAACTTGAGATGTTTACTGCTCATGTGCCTTACACACTTGAGTGATGCACCCAACACTTCACATTACCGAAAATTGGTATTTTAATAAGCGTTTTCCAACTCAGCACTTAAGGTTTATTCACTTATTGGTTTATTTTTAGCCCATTTTAACTAAAGATTATTAAAAGTAATAATTTTATCTTATATTATATATATAATTAGTTTGTTCTAACTTCAGCTTTTTAAATATATATATTGATGTTTTATATAAAAATAATACTTACACTTTGATTACCATTTTTTCATTTGCATGCAAAACAAAAAATCATCTAAGTGAGACAATGTAAAATTTTTTTTCAGATTCAGTCCCTTGAACATCAGTTGGACACCACTGTTACAGAAAATGGTGATAATTTTTCACTTGGTGAAAAGCAGCTGATATGTATGGCAAGAGCTCTTCTTAGGAATAGTAAAGTAATATATCTTTGTTTGATATTCAGACTGTGCAGTAATAATTTTTAGTGACCTTCATAACATATTGGAGGCATTTTTCACTTTTTAACAGGGTGGATTAGAGGCAGTAAATATTCCAACGCTGATGGTTGGTTATGGGTACAATCTAAGTAATGTTAGTTACTGCACATTTCCTATGTGACTATGCTGACTTGGCTTTATTGGAAATTTAAAAATAACACTATGAAGTTTACCTGATTGTACTGGGTTTGGGTAGATGGTTTTACAGTTCAAGCCTCTTTATTGGAATATATCTGGACACATTTTAAATATGTTTGCTTGATATCATTAACAGTGCTACGTAACTTTTTAAACATGATTTACTGAATAAAACAGTTTAAAAATTTTAGTAAAACAATTTTTTTGGGCTGTAATGTAATTGTCACTAATTGCATGTAATAAAATTACACATCAACCACCCTTTTCCTACCCTGCTTTACATCCCAGGGGGTAGAAAGATGAAATATAGTGTTAAATCAAACAGTCTGAAGATATCCAAAAAAAATTACATATTGATGCTCTCACAACTTATATCAAATCTATTATAAAATTCAAGAGTTTTATATGATGCAAGACAAAATAATGAAATAGTATTAATAACATACTTGAGGATAAAGAATACAAGTCAAACCTGTTGCAAGCTATTTGTAGAATAAAGCAGTCTTTTTATTTGCAGTAACTTTAACCCATTTTGCATTGATAAAATTGATATATCATATCATACAAGTAATATGCTATAAAAAATGCATCTTTTTTGTAAACTCAGAAAGTGAAAATCCTGTGCATTATAATTAAAAGGATGTATTAACCTATGACTTGTTTCTATGGTCACAATTTTTCACCATTAATGGTAGAGCATTAAAATTAATGAATATGTAAAGAAAAAAAGAATAACTATTTTTTTTTCCTGAGTAAAAAATGTTGAACTTAAGAAATTCTTGCCTTATTTTCACAGTATTTTGAATTTTAAAAATGTCTATCATATCAAGTTGAAAAGAATTTGAGCAAATTTTTATATGTGCACAAATCTAATTGACATAATTGATTGGAAGGTTAGGAAAATTTAACTCAACAGTCGCCAACGGATGGTCCATTGAAAAAGTTTAACATTATTTTATTTATTAATCATATTAAAATTAAAAACTAATATTCTATCAAATTATTACACATATTCAAAATATGTTTGAGATTGTTGAAAAGCAATACAAAAATAGATACTTATTGATGGCTTTCCAGTTAATGATACACACACTAAACACCTACATGAGACTGGTGGTCTTAAAAATTAGTGGTCTATAAGGTCTAGAAAGTCTGTACTGATTGATTAAAACTAAGTTTAACGTAACTGAGCATACAGTGATACTAAAATAAATATTATGATACACAAATTGTTCCATGATTATCTGCATTTTAAAAATTTCAGATTTTGGTATTAGATGAAGCAACAGCATCTATCGATTCAGAAACAGATGCTTTGGTCCAGCAAACTCTTCAAGAAGCATTTAAAAAATGTACAATGTTAATCATAGCCCACAGATTGAAAACAGTGAGAGACTGTGATAAAATACTTGTTTTGGATGATGGAATGGTAAATTTGATGAATTTTTTTTTTTTAATCCTTTAAATAAAATGTCTGTTTTAAGGTTAATTTCCTAGACAAAAAGCAGCTTATGCATTTTTTTTCCTTTTCAATAATTTCTTTCCAAAATTTTAGGCAAAAAAAACTATTATTAAATCTATTAGATGTGAGCAATTTTCTTTAAATTATATCAGATGTGTTAGCTTATGAGATCTTCTGCATGCAGTGCATAATGACTGCACTTTTAACTTACAACATGCAAGAAAAATCAATTGCAAGCCTGTGATATGCAATTAAAATAAGAAGTATTCAAAGTCAAACAAAAGTTTTAGTTTTAAAATTATTTCAGTGAAAATCATTAAAAATCATTACAGAGTGATACATTTTATGTTCCTTTCTACAGATAATGAGATAATATGATATTAGAACATTTTAGTTATTAATTTTCAGGAGAGGGATAAGTAACAGTGCGGTAGATGAAAGGTGACCTGAAACTCTGATTTTATGAGTATATGAATATGAGTCTGCTTAGCACCTTACCTTATTTGGGTAAATTAATGGTGGTTGAACATTGTACCATCCACACCATCCCTGGCTGCGAGAAAAAAAAGTTGATTTCCACTATATCAGCTCCTGGGCCCTCAGGATTCTATTAATTTTTTTGACTCAATTGTGATAACAATAAATATATAACCATACTTTTTCAAGAAGTTTGAAGTCATTCAGTGTTACTTTTTATTACTTTCTTTCATATTATTTAGCAATGTAAATAAATTTGTAAAAGGTTACAAAACATGCTACATTTTGAAACAAAAGGAAATTTTCGTAATTAATTATTATTGATGTTTTTACCCCTCAACAGGTTCAGGAGTTTGATTCCCCAGCAAACCTTTTATCAAATCCAAATTCCAGATTTAAATCAATGTGGGAGGCCTCTGGCTCAAGTCTAACAATTTCCTGATATGAATTGAACTCTTTGAGCTGACTTATAATATTTTCATCACAATTATCAGTATTACTGGTACATGTATTTGAAGAATTCCTAAATGGATTATACTAAATTCTGTGGAAATAAACAGTTGAGGATCCAGATGTTCTTGCTTTTGAAAATGGACAACATTCATGCAGAATCAAAGGAGCTGTTCATTGTATGACAGTGTTGTGCTCTTCAACTCTTTCATGATTTGTGTCTTAGCCCCTTTACTGAAGTTATCACCTTGGTTTGGTAACTGTGTCAAATTTCATTAATGTTTCATCAGTGTAAATTCAAAGAGCTGAACAATATTTAAGATAACTTTTGTTCATTGAATGAAATTTTAGAGACTGGAGAGTGAATATTTGCAATAGACATCTAGCTAATAATTTTTCTTTCCAAAAATAAATTGTATTATAATTTTTAAAGATTATAGCTATAATAAGTGGTTTTATAAAACACACTCTTAACTAATAATTTTACTTAATTTTAAAATGTGCTTAAAAAGGCCTTGCCTACTTTAAATGAGACAAAAATAAATAAATAGTTTATTTAATATCATTGCTAGAGAAGAAATGATTTGCATGCAGTTAATCCAAAAGGTGCTTCTATTTTGTTGTTTTATGGATCAAAGAAAACTTTCATTTAATGGCTGTAATATATTTGTCCAGACCTTTATTTATTTTATAAGACAGTCACTTTTTCATTAATATTTTGAACTTTGAAGTTAATGCATGATAATCATAAAAACAATTTTCAGGGGATTTTATCATAACATGGCTGAAACTGTGTCTAATGTGCTTAACTCAGCATTTACTCATGATAATGTATATAGCTGTGTTTTTGTATCCACCATCTGATAGTTTTAAAATAAAACAAGCAATTAACAATAATACAATTTTTTTTGTGGGTGCAACATTATATTATTCTAACACACGCAGACTTTCAATAATCAGATCAGAAAAACTTTCAGTGTCTTCATTCAATTTTTTTTTAAGTTAATTTTTTTTTTTTGCACAATACTGGAATTTTACCTCTATCTTGCATGATAAAATATTTCTTAACTCTTAATCCTATATGTGTCTACTATTGAGACATGTGTTTTATATCTGAAGCTGTGTCCCACAGCCTTACAGTTTGGTAATAGTGGTAAATAGCATTAATAAGGTTTCAAAAGTGTCTTTCAGTCTGAACCTCTAAGATTAAGAAACCTTAAGAAATTGCCAGCTATCTTTTGAGAAACAAGATTTTGTTTATGTCTGCAACATATGCTTCATATTTTTAGAGCTCACGCAAATAATGAGATTTACTTAAGTTTCATATGCATAGGTTTTGTTTTTTTGATCCATGTTCTATTAGAAATTTGTATAGTAATATTTACAGTTTTAAAAACTATTCATGTTGATGTTTTTAAAGTCATAGTTTATGTACAAGCTGCATTATTTATTATTGCCCTAAGTCTATTTTATTGATAAGGGAAAAATTGTCTATCTTCTACAGCAAACTTGACTGTTTTTTTAAATATCTTTCATTTACTAAAAACTGTTTCATGTCAATGGGCACTGTTGGGTTTTTTTTTCATTTCAATATAGCAATAGCTCTGAATTATTTTTTTTACAACAATACTAATGAAAAAAAAAATCAGACAACTCAAAAGTTTTAATAAACTTTTTATTCCATCTAAACAGCTTTTAATCTGTCAAGTAAAAAAATTTTAGTCTTGACTTAATTCGTTACTCTTTTATATCATTTCACATCATATTTGAACAGTTAATGCAGTTATAAAAAAGTGATTGTTTATTGAGAATAATTTTGAAATGAAAATTAAGTGAACAAAAGTTATTTACATTTTTACTATTTGTTACAATCAGTCTGTTTTATAATCAAGACAAAAAGATATTCTTTTTTTATACATTTCTGTATTAGCCTCTATTTAGAAAGTTACAAAATAAATCAGTAACTTTTTTTGTTCAGATATTTATTACCTCTGCTATACAGTATGTTTAAATAAAGATATATATATATAAAATGTTATTTTTATAAGGGGCTGTCCATTATTTATGTCAACAAATTTTTGGCGATTTTTACCTCCCCCCCTCCCCCTTGTCAACAACTTGTCAAACTTCCAGAGACCCCCCCCCCCTATAAAATTACGTCAACATTTGATTACCCCCCCCCCCAAAGGTGGCTTCCAAAATGTTTATGTGGCAAAATATAGTTTGTTTAATTAAAATACTGAATGTTAGGCGGTTGTGTAACACAGGACTACAAACGCTGCTTAATTTTCCTATTTATTAAGTTATTATAATAAATTTAAAAAAAAAGTAACATTGTTGACGTCAACTTTTCTTGACCTCCCCCCCCTCCCCCTTGTCAACAATTTAGTTGACGTAATTACTGGACAGCCCCTAATCTGCCTAAATAAACCTGTAATGAGTTTTATTCAATTCTAGCATTTTATTGTATATAGTAATCCATTACAGGGTATTACTGTCACATCTTTCATTTTGATTCCAGTTTAATTTCTTTAAAAAAAATATATCTTATAATACTTTAGTTTTGTTAAACTGTTATTAATGACATCACTAGCTTATAGAGGTAAGTTAGGAAAAAAGTTCTGAATTTTTTTTTTATTCCTTGAAATTGAATCTTTGATGCCTATAAAATAATGTTGTAATCTAAGAGACTTATTCCTCATATTATGCAATTACACTCATCTTCTGTACACATCTTGTATATTATTGGTCCAATAATACCTGATGTCTTTTTATTATATCCTTCAATCATTGTTATTTGTTTATTGAATAACAGGAAAAGGTATATTTTTTTTTATGTATTTATTGTTATTTTATTCATTTTTAGGTATACAATGATCATTTATTTTATTTATACTAATTTTTTATGTTATAAATTTTCATTTTGTTTAATGTTTTTTTTTTGGTGTTGTTCAACATTTAAAATCAATATGCATGTTATTATATTTCTTCTTATCTCTCTTCTGAGATTTATAATGCAGTTGAAAGTAGAACTATTAGGAGTTGAACTATCTAAGAGTACTACATTTTTTATTCTTTCTATTTTATCTCAGTTAAGTAAAATGTCTATAGCTGTAAATCAAATTACTGTAGAAAAGTGAAGCAAATGTTTTATTTAAAAATAAATTAAATAATTTTATATTAGAATCAGAGGAAAATATATGCATCAAAATTATTTTTCTTTAATAATCAGTTATTTGCAAATACTTGCAAAATTAAAGTTATATAGGTCTAATTTTTAAATAAGCATGTAGAAAATTGTCATAACCAGAGCATAAATATTGATCTGCTTATGATGCTTACATGTAAAAAAAAAAAGTATTAAGTATATCATTGTATTGATAAAACCATTTAAATGAATGTAAACTTGTGATATTTTTTTATAAATGCTGTAAAAAAAATTATCTGTTGACATTAAATATGAAAACTAACACTGTGTCGAGTATTTTTTTATGTTATTGTCAACTGTTTTATTTGAAATAGAACTATGTGTGTATTCATTGTTTTAACTAGCATTAGCAGCCCCTGGGGTGGACACTGAAAGTGCAGCTCTTTTTACCCTCTGCCCAGAATCACTTAAGTATTAAAAATGCCAGCATCCCCCCTTTGGCCTGTAGTGGCAACAAGACATGATGACTAAGACCCCTGCTTGGAGTTTATTCTTTACATAACTGTAACAAAAACTTTGATTTCGTTTCATGCCCAGCTAGTGACACTCTACCTAGGACCCACAAATGAAACTTGCCCGAAGCCCTAGTACTGACATGCTTACCTCTGCTTTGGTAGCTGCTAAGTAATCTATATATTGCACAGGGTGGACAGATTCGCCAAGTTATGCCACTGTGCATATAAATCAATAAAAATAAAATAATATAAGTCAACAATGGTCTTCTTAAGTTTTTCAAACAATTAATATAAAAGAGAAAATAAAATTCTTTTTCAGTCCACAATTTAAGTTATTGCCTGCCTGTAACAAATGATGCTCCTGGGGCCACGGAACCTATGGGTGCCCTCATTGTGTCACATAAGCCTCCAGCTGGACATGATCTATCAAAGTAGATTAATTTTGATCATTTAAGAGTTTCACTGGGGGAAAGGCCACGATAAACATTTCAATCAGGGTCGTGATGTGTGGCAACTGGGCGGCTGCATCTGGTGGCACCGTAAGAGAGGCGACATTTATAGCAATATCATAATACAATTCGAGCAGCTTTGAATAATTAAAATTTCTTCCTGCAACATTTTTCTATATTAATCTGCGTTATTACAATTTTCAGAGTCGCCCATAAGAACAGATCTCACTGTGTTGGTATATTTGTTTACAATTCAAAATACTTGTAGATCTATATAGACTACATTCCACTTTTGAATTTCTTCAAAGAAAAGATCGACGTAAGTTTTAATATCTGACATTTCTGTAGAAAAAGCTCAACACAATATTTAATGTCCGTCCAATATATTTGTAAAAAAATGTTTGTTACAGACTAGTCCTCTACATCACATATTAGAGGAAACTTCGATTGAACTTTGAATTTTGCATAAAGATTTTTAGATATCGAAATGGAGAACAGGATGAGCATGTTCGAGGGACTGCCTAGGAGTTCTTACGTTTTGTTATATAAATGGGGGGGGGGGGGGTTCCTGGGCTTGGTTGTATACATTATAAGTGGGGAGGGGTGTGTGTCAATATTTGGTAATTTATGTATTCTGTAAAATGTGAACGGGCTCTTAGTTGTTGTTTTTTTTTTTTAACAAAAATAACATTTGAAAAGTGTTTAATCGATATTTGAAATGCGAGATTAATTTTCCATCAAAGTGTTTCACTGAGTTGTGTTTTTATCGTGATTACAAAACCCTGCAAAATATAAAAAAAATTTCAGGTGCGATATTTCGGCGATTTTATAAATAGTTAAAAATCCCTTATTAATCCTACATGGGATCAAATGAAGTTAATCTGCTATTATTGAATTTTGTGGCTATTACAAAGTCCATCCGCATTAACTTTCTCCAACAAATGTCGGGCGCCCATATTTTAAGATGTGTGGGTTTAGGGACACCATTTTGACCCGAGAAAGGACCAGGCGTTCTACCACACTGCCACTTCGTCTCCATTACTTGACGGTTAGAACACCTTTTCGTTGTCCTGTTCCGAGGTTGTTGTTTTGTTTGTTTACATCACCTGCTAAAAATAAACTTTAAAAAGCGGGCCTATGCAGCCCCCGTAGCCGGGGGGGCACTGGGGGTGGCCTTGCCCCCCGCTAGGTATGGAGTGCCCCCCCCCCCGCTTAAAAAGAAGAAAAGAGGAAAAATAAAGAAAAAGTAAAGGTGCCCCCCTTGCTGGGTATTGGTGCCCCCCTGCTTACTTTGACCTGGCTACGGGCCTGGGCATATGGTTAGGTGAGACTCAAGCCCCTTACAGTATACATATTTAGTTTAGTGTATCTATTAATATGCAAAGATTATTTCGCGTATTTTCCCCTTTAATTGTGGGTTAGACACACACGAATTTCCTGTTCGACTGAATACTGTACCATTTGGCTTAACACAATATACTAGACTAATTAACATCGCTGTAGATAGACAAAAATCACCGTAATGGGCATATGAGTCGCTAGGAATTTTTCCGGGGTGGGGGGGCACAAAAACACGTTTTTTATTTTAACTGACTATGCCATACAGGTTTATTTCTCAATTAAATCCAAGTTAAGTATAACATTAATTATTTATATTGACATAAATAAATGTATTTGAAAATTCAAACATTTTGACTACAAGCACAAGTATGTTCCGATTTTAATTTTGTGTTTAATTTGGCCTTCTGTAGCTTGATTTGTCCTTCGAAAATGTTTTTGGCATTCAGGTTTTTTTTTTAATCTGGCAAATCTTGTTAGTTTATAATCGTCTGCCACTGAGTGAATTTTTAAATTTATCCTAATATAATATGAAAAGATGGATATCAGAAAAAAATGTATTTATACAGGCTCAATAAAACGAAAAGTAGAGCAATCACGGGATTCCGAAAAGCCGTTATTAGAAGATTTTAGGGCGTCTGCAGCATCTGAATTATCATATGCATTGAGGACAACAGTACAAGTTCAACAGCCAGACACAACTGAATAAATTATTTCTAATTTGATTGTCGCTATCACTTCTTCATTTCCTAAATCTGATATTGGAAGGTATGTCTTGACATACAACCTTTCAAATGAGTTGAAATTGCTGCTAATCCTTGATTGTTGGACCCCTGATAAAAAGTATGATTTTTAGAGCTGACAGTGGTGGAAACAGAGGTTTTAGATATGCTTGGTTATCAGACTGTTCATTGTGGGTTGTATACTCGCAAATGTTGAAAGGTGCCTTTTGCAAATGTTGCGTGTTGTTTCCACAAAAAGTAATTCCAGGAGTTCAGGGGGCCTTTGTTATCAAACCATGCACAGAATTTAAAGATTTCATCGAAGATGCACGTAGCCACATGCAAAGCACATGGCACAAAGGCTCTTATTAAGGATGCAAGCTATTTTGTTGCATTATTAGAAGCCAAAGCAGTTTCTATAGATGAGCAGTTGAACTCATCATTTAGAAGACAAATTCTAGAAAATTGCAACAAACTGGGTCCCACCATTTCTACAATCCTTTTTTGCGGCATGCATGATTTGGCACTTCGTGGAAAAGAATCACATTCTTGTATTTTTTACGACCTGTTAGAGTTTCCTGTTGAATCTGGAGATAAAGTTCTAGGTAATTATTTGTCAATTGGTTCTTGTAGTGCTAAGTACATCTCGGCAACTACACAAAACACTATGATCGAAATTTGTGGGTCTCTCTTGTGTGAAGACATTGCTCGTGAAGCAAATAATTCAGTTGCAATTTCTATACTTACGTGCCGACGAGACAACATAATTTCAGGCATTGAGCAGATGTCACGTGGTGTTAGATTTGTCAAAGAACACCATCATTACAAATTCATTAGAATTTGGATTAGATATGACAAATCTTGTTGGTCAATGATAAAAAGGATGTTCTACAATGGCAAGTAAAGAAGGAGGAGTCCAAGCAATAATTCGAAAAAAAAGACCCAAAAGCAGCATTTGTACATTGCAGTTCACAAAAATTAAATCTTGTCGTGAACGACTTGAATAATGTGAATGCTGTACGAAACACAATAGGAAAAATTAAGTCAATTATAGTGTTTTTCTGCGAAATTAATCAGCGAAGAAAAATATTTCCAAATGTTCCTTTGCTATGTGAAACTAGATGGACACATAAATAGAAAAGCTTGCGGATTTTCGATGAAGAATTGTTGACTACATTGGCTGTTGATCGAAAGAATTGTGATGAGAAGTATAAGGACATTTTTAGTTACAAAAGGTTTTGTAGATGACATTGGTGTCGACATTGAACCTTCACGAAAAACTGGAAGACAAATGAACAGGGAAAATGCAAACGTTGATTTGTCTGAGGATTATTTTAGAATAACTTTTTTTTACACCCTACCTAGATTCTATTAACTGGAAACTCGTTTTTGTGTAGAAAATAAACTAGAAAGACTCGCATTTATTGATCAAGCCGGGGCTATCGCTGAATATTACGCATTTGACAATTTAATCGAGGAGATTGAAGCCTTGTATGATATATGGAAATGTTAAACTTGTAAAGGGGAAAAAAAGAAACAATGACTCTATGTGAGGTTTTAGATGAAACCAATTTTTTTCCCATGATTAAAATGGCTTTTTTGACAGCATTGACTTTTCCAGTAACAACATGCACAATCGATAGATCATTAGCACTCTAAGACCAGTACAACCGTGGCTACGCTCAACAACTGATGATGATTTGTTCTTTGTATGATGAGTATCCGCCGAAAAAGAATATCTCAAAACAAGAAAAAAATTAAAGAAAATGTTATCAATCGCTTTGGACAAATACCGAAACGTTTGCAATGTTTGTTCCAGAATAAATTGTTTAAAATTACAATATTATTTCTGTATCAGTGTAATTTATAGTTTTATACTCTATTTTATTAGTATAGTAGTTGTTCGACACTGAAACCATTCTTTTAAAAATGAAAAAAAATGTAATAAGTTATACTTGCAGAGAGAATTCTTTTTTAATGTTTGATACTTGTACATTGTCTTCAATGTAATAAACTTTCAGGAGATTTAGTTCAGTTTTATTGTAACAACTGTATGACATTATTCCAAAATATGGGGGGGGGGGGGGGGCAAATGCCCCCCTTGCCCCTTCCCCTTGAATACGCCCAATGTAATGGGTTATTTACATATCTCGAACAAAATATTGATTAGCACCTACGTTTTATTCTCCGAATGATGAACAAAAATATTTTAAATATATTTATAGTGCATTTTATATTTTAAAATCTTTTTTTGTTTTGTTTCCTACATTCTGTGGTTCGATTATGCCCCGCCTACGTCTACACATAAATCCCCCCACCCACCCCCACCACTCTCCTTTCTTCCTTCTCATAACTAATACTACGATCAACAAAAAGGCTGATGCTACGTGCACCCCATAGATATATAAGACTAGATCGCTTATGGGCTATGCATAGACATATATTCATAGCATATATTGTGCGGACCATAACTTTAAAAAGAGAATAGTACAATTCTGTAACCTGATGACGTAGTACGCATAGAAACCTTAAGTAACCGAAATAAATAGCAGAAGACATTTTGCATTGTTTTCCTTGACAATTTTTCAAAAACTTTTTTTTTTCAATTAACTTTGAATAAAATGCCTTCGTGTTGTGTACCCGGTTGTTTGATTATATTATTACTAACCGTCAAATATAATTTTTTCGGACAGATCAGTAGATTTTAAAAGCGCCAACCTCTAGCATGAATGGGGATTTTTTTTTTAATTAAAAGAAAGGAAATCTTTTTCGATAAAAAAATAAAGAACTGTACAGAATTGTACTCTTCTCTTTTTAAAGTAGGGGTCTCGAATACAACACTTTTTCGGACTCTATTTAAAAAGCATAAGCGATC
>JAGDYQ010000057.1:319791-339055 GCA_021962125.1 Bulinus truncatus
ATGAAAAATGAGGTCATATGACACTTCCAGGAGGTCGAACTGCCACCACAAGAGGTCAGATCGCATGAAATGGACTTTTGATGCAGGAATGGCAGGCCAAGACCTAAAAAGTATATATCATCGCGGGTCTAGGACTTATGGTTGCTGACATCTAGGGTGATGACAGACTAGGGTGATGACATACTAGGGTGATGACAGACAGACAGACGGACAAACGGAAACAATAGCGCATTCGACTTCTCAAAAATACGCTAAAAGATGTTTGTGGATTTCATGCAAGTGTGAGGGCGCCACATGTCGGTATGAGCCATGAAATGATGTGCAGGTTATGCAACTACGAAATACACTCTGCAGGCAATGCGAATGGCTACGATATTGACAGATTCAAATCGGACAAATCTCCAACACTTATAGCTATATACAGGGTTGATTTACAGATAGGCCGACTAGGGCCGTGGCCTAGGGCCCCTCTGACAACTAAGGGGCACCAAAATGTTAAGTAGTATACACAAATAAAAATAATACAGCTTTTTTTTTTTCAAAACGGGGCCACAATTGTTTTGTGGCCTTGGGCCCCTAAAACTCAAATCCGGCTCTGGCTGTATAAACGAATAATTATTACACTCTATATTTGCCTTGATAAGAAAACGGGATATGGTGAATATGGTACAATAGGAATTTCGAAATACGTCATAACAATATCATGAATAAACATTGACCTACTTTCAGTTTCAATATCGCTAGAGTTTCACAATCTGTAATAAGTTCATGTTTGTCAACAAATTATCGGTGTTACCCGTGCCGTAAATAATTCCTGAAACCAAAAACGGACATTTCCCATTTTGATACAGTAAATTGAAGTATTACTTTAATATGTGTTCTTTAAATGAATATATATATATAGATATATGTTTAGATCAAGTAAAAAGAATATAATAACACCCGAAGGCATTTATTAAAAATCTGTTTAATAATATAATTGTAAGAAATTTATTACTCTCATTTTTCCACATGATGAGCAAAAAATGCCACAGAGTTGAAGCTTAAACCAGACATATACACATCGATGACAGTGCAGCTAAAAATAGATATAAGAAAATCTTCTAAGGTCTATTTTTCATGCCTTCACGGAACATATACACAACAACAAATGGATCAGCTTAATCCTCATTATCAATAGACGGTTATAGTAAACAGTTGTAAAGATTTATTTACTTTGGTTTGTTTTGTTTTCATTTTGGATTTCAAATTCCTGTAACAGGTAGGCTGATGTTATATGTCGAATTAAATTTTAACTCTTTCTGTTTAGTAAACATCAACTTTTATCAGCCAACACTGGCGTAACAGGTGTACAGCGGGTTATGCGGCCTCACGGGGCGCCGAACTTGGAAGGGGCGCTGAAAGAACTCTGATAAACGTTTTCGCGTCAAAAAAATGTAACTGGCGCCACAATAACTAGCTGCGGCTCTTTGAACAAAACAGAGTTTCTAAAAATTATTGTTACTATTAACAGTTATTATGGTTATTATTCAGTCCTGTAGTGCACATACACATTTCTTACATATAATATCGTTAAAAAACCGACACACATAATAACAAATAATGTAGTGAAACAACAATAAGCTCTTAATTTATCAGTTTCGTTTTTTACTTTGACCTCACTGTCTATTTTAAAACTTACAGCTGACAGCTGAGATAATAACAGTGAAGTGTAAATATAAGGCTTACATCATCATCATCATCATCATCCTCATCATCATCAACATCCTCATCATCATCATCTTCATCATCCTCATCATCATCATCATCCTCATCATCATCATCATCATCATCATCCTCATCATCATCATCATCATCATCATCATCCTCATCATCATTCTCATCATCATCATCATCCTCAACCTCCTCATCATCATCCTCCTCCTCATCATCATCATCATCCTCATCCTCATCATCATCCTCATCCTCCTCATCATCATCAGTATCATTATCATCCTCATCATCATCATCATCCTCATCATCATCATCCACATCATTATTATCATCATCATCTTCATCATCATCATCATCCTCTTCATCATCCTCATCATCATCGTCTTCATCCTCATCATCATTATCATCATCCTCATCCTCATCATCATCCTCATCCTCATCCTCCTCATCATCATTCTCATCATCATCATCATCATCCTAATCATCATCATCCTCATCATCATCATCCTCATCATTATCATCATCATCCTCATCATCATCATCATCCTCATCATCACCATCATCATTATCATCATCATCATCAATATCCTCATCATCATCATCCTCATCCTCATCATCATCCTCATCCTCCTCCTCATCATCATCATCCCCATCATCATCATCCTCATCATCCTCATCATACTCATCATACTCATCCTCATCATCATTGTCCTCATCATCATCCTCCTCCTCATCATCATTATCATCATCATCATTATCCTCATCATCATCATCATACTCATCCTCATCATCATTATCCTCATCATCATCCTCCTCCTCATCATCATTATCATCATCATCATTATCCTCATCCTCATCATTATCATCATCATCATCAATATCCTCATCATCATCATCCTCATCCTCATCCTCATCCTCCTCCTCCTCATCATCATCCTCATCATCATCATCATCATCATCATCCTCATCATCATCATCATCATCATCATCATCATCATTCTCATCATCATCATCATCCTCATCCTCCTCATCATCATCCTCCTCCTCATCATCATCATCATCCTCATCCTCATCCTCATCATCATCCTCATCCTCATCCTCATCCTCCTCATCATCATCATTATCATTATCATCCTCATCATCATCATCATCCTCATCATCATCATCCACATCATTATTATCATCATCATCTTCATCATCATCATCATCCTCTTCATCATCCTCATCATCATCGTCTTCATCCTCATCATCAGTTTCATCATCCTCATCCTCATCATCACCATCCTCATCATTATCATCATCATCCTAATCATCATCATCCTTATCATCATCATCCTCATCATTATCATCATCATCCTCATCATCATCATCATCCTCATCCTCATCATCATCCTCATCATCCTCCTCCTCCTCCTCATCATCCTCATCATCATCATCCTCATCATCCTCATCATCCTCCTCCTCCTCATCATCATTATCATCATCATCATCATCATCATTATCCTCCTCCTCATCATCATCATCCTCATCATCATCATCATCATCCTCATTATCATCCTCATCATCATCATCCTAATCCACATCATCATTATCATCATACTCATCATCATCATCATCCTCATCATCATCATCATCCTCCTCCTCCTCCTCCTCATCATCATCATCATCCTCATCCTCATCATCATCCTCATCCTCCTCATCATCATCCTCATCATCCTCATCATCATCATCATCCTCATCATCATCCTCATCATCATCCTCATCCTCATCATCATCCTCATCCTCATCCTACTCATCATCATCATTATCATCATCATCCTAATCATCATCATCCACATCATCATCATCATCATCATCTTCATCATCATCATCATCCTCTTCATCATCCTCATCATCATCGTCATCATCCTCATCATCATTATCATCATCCTCATTACGTCATTCATCATTATCATCATCATCCTCATCATCATCATCATCCTCATCATCCTCATCATCCTCATCATCCTCATCATCCTCATCATCCTCATTATCATCATCATCATCGATATCCTCATCATCATCATCCTCATCCTCATCATCATCATACCCTTGTCCGATGTTGTCGTTGGGGGATCCTATGGATACATCAACAGACATATCATATGATATTCTTTCATACGTGTTTTCTGTGGGCTTGTAGACTTGGTGGCGCTCATCTCCTCTCCAAGTCAGTGCCGACCATTCACTATCGACTCACGGGGGACGGACGGTCATGTGGTAAAATGAAAGTTTCCTCCATGGTTCCCCCGTGTTGTGTAGGTCACTACAAAAACTTACAAAACTCCCCCCCCCCTTTATATTAGCGATTTTTTATTTAGTGTTTGTGTGTGTGTGTGGGGGGCACTTTGTTTAATGAACCGGATCTCCATGCTGCTGCTAAACAGGCATGCTATGGGTTACGGGTTCGACTCCCAAGTTTGTCAAGTCAACTACCTTTATCTACCGTGGTGTCTCCATGGCCATTGCATTATGGGCCATGGTGGGGATGAAAGTAGGGCACCATAAAAACAGTCCCATTAGTGGTTTATAGGATCTAAGATATTTCATCTCATCCTTACAGGGACTTCACTCACAGCAAACACTATCGACTAAGGCTTACATTAAATAGACTACATTTTAATGTGTGATGTGTGTGACCTAAAAATCAACCATTAGTTGATCACCGAAGATCGAACCAGGGACTTCACCTCACGACCACTCATCCCGACTAAATTTGAATGTAGCGCCGCATCCATTACATAGGATTACTAGGATACAGCCTTGGGTCAGTCATTTCGAAAGTACCTAATAACAGGAGATTACACAATCCTATCAAAATAGAAAGCGAAATATGCACTTTTGCCTAAGGTTCACACTTCACACTGACCTGATAACGCATCTCTCCCTTTGAACCCAATTTTTTAGGGCAGTTTTTTTTTTCTAAAATATGTTTTGTTTTAATAATTAAAATAAAAAAACTTTGTTAACAAACAAATAGCAAAACAATGAAATCTTAATATTTACTTTTGGCTTCGACCTATTTTTATTTTTTTACAGAGTCATGGGTGGCAGGAAGAAGAAGAGTCACGGTAGAAAAAAACCACATTCAAAGAAACAGACTGAAGTCCAACGCCTTGGGTCAGTTTTACATCAGAATGGTGATGAGGTCATTACACAAGACACAAATGTCCATTCATTTCACGGAATGTCGATTTCCAGCCAATCATCCACAAGTAAAAACTATTCAAGTGATGAGAACAAACATGTCATCAGCAACAATGCTACATCAGAGACAGCGCCATCTTCAAATAGATGTGATTTTAAATGTAAAAATGGCATTCAGACAGATCCTCATTCAGGGCACGGCCTGGAGCTGGCTGTCTACGACCCTACATTTGCCCGGGATCAGATCGTGCAACATTCAGGAACGTGTGTCGTGTGCAATAAAAATAAATATTTCATGAAAACTTGCAAACAATGTCACGTGATGAAATACTGCAGCCATAAATGTCAGCGTGAACACTTCAAAAGTGATGGGCAGAGGGCGATTTGTGGTACGTATAAAATAATAATTTATCTTTAACATTAGACTACAATAGTATACTTGAACATTATAGGCGCAGTAAAAGTGTATACTTTAACATTATTGGTGCAATACAGGAGTATACTTGAACATGATAGGCGCAGTACAAGAGTATACTTGAACATTATTGGCGCAGTGCAAGAGTATACCTGAACATTATTGATGCATTTGAACTAGAGCTATGTATTCAAGACATAAATTATTATTATTATTAGAGCCCATTCAATGATTAGATCTTTGGCAAAGTATGGCTCGCGGTTTAAGTACTGGTCAGCGGCCCCTTTACGCCCCTGCTCCTCTCATCTCATTCTCATCACTTAATTCATATTTTTTTACAAATCAGCACCCGTCCTACTGCACCAGTCCATTCCTTTTATAATTTTTTAAAGAACTGAATCGTTTGCCCACCTCTGCGTTAGATCCTATACGGAACGGATTTTGTAGTCTCGACTGTCAAACTGAGAGTCCTGGGTTCGATCCTCGGTGAGGCCCTTGAAATTTTTCCAGGTGAAATTTGGTGCAAAGTCGTCCCACAAGTCCACCCAGCTTTAAATGGGTACCTGACTTAAGTGGGGGAAGTAAAGGCGGCTGGGCGTTGTGCTAACCACACAATCCCTTCATATGCCGAGGTTATAGAAACAGATGAATTCTACACTTCATATGCCCCGATGGCCCGTTAGGGCTAAGAAGGGAACTTTACTTTTTTTTACTTTCACCCCACTGTAGCTAAAGACTATGGAGGCACCACGTTAAAAGATAGGTAACCTTCACCAGGACTTTAAAAAAACCGAGTGATCGAACCCTTGATCTACACAACGCGACCATTTATCCCGTGGGACGGATGGTCATGTGATAAAGCACTCGACAGTCAACGTGACGGTGCCTGGTTCGATCTCCTGTGAGGCCAAGTGGGATTTTTTTTTTAGATCAGGATTTTTAAAGTCTTTTCTATGTCGACATGATCATTTCACTATAGGTTAAGGTGAGTATGAAAGAAGGGAACTGCAAAAACAGTCCTATAAGTAGTGTATAGGATCTAAGAGATTTCATCTCATCCTCACAGGGACTCCACACATATACTATTCAACCCCACAGGGATATACAATTTCCAGCTTCATTTACTTTCAATAAGTTCTGGGACATTGATCGGATATTCTAAAAGTTCCGTAACTTACCTGAACTAGAACAGTGGATCTTTTAGCCTGCAGCCCTCATTGTAGTATTTTTGATATATTAACATGACATTGCAGTGTTCTTGATGGCTCGCTGGAGTACTCTTGATGTATTGATGTACCATTGGAGTTTTCTTAAAGTATTGATGTATCATTGGAGTATTCTTGAAGTATTGATGTATCATTGGAGTATTCTTGGTGTATTGATGTAACATTGTAGTATTCTTGAAGTATTGATGTATCATTGGAGTATTCTTGGTGTATTGATGTAACATTGTAGTATTCTTGAAGTATTGATGTATCATTGGAGTTTTCTTAAAGTATTGATGTATCATTGGAGTATTCTTGAAGTATTGATGTATCATTGGAGTATTCTTGGTGTATTGATGTAACATTGTAGTATTCTTGAAGTATTGATGTATCATTGGAGTATTCTTGGTGTATTGATGTAACATTGTAGTATTCTTGAAGTATTGATGTATCATTGGAGTATTCTTGGTGTATTGATGTAACATTGTAGTATTCTTGAAGTATTGATGTATCATTGAAGTATTCTTGGTGTATTGATGTATCATTGGAGTATTCTTGAAGTATTGATGTAACATTGTAGTATTGTAGATGTATTGATGTATCATTGGAGTATTCTTGATGTATTGATGTATCATTGGAGTATTCTTGATGTATTGAAATATGGCAGAACCACGTGATTTCTTGGACGTTCTCTGAAGATAAACATTTTGTTGATGTTTCAATAAGCTCTAATTTGTCTATTACACTCTTCTTCACTCCTTCGTCAATGTCAGCCAAACAACGTAGAATTTTTCTGCTGACGTCCATTTAGTTACTTAAGGCACATAATTCTAGAAAATTGGATGTTACTGACATCAGTATTGTCAAACACTGGTCCATCGTGCTTCAGAGTAGTCGGTAATAGGTCGTTATAACTTTGTTTTGTTTAGCAAGTGTTCTGAGCTCTTTTGTTTTTTTGTTTTTTTTACAATAGTTGAGAAATTTCATGTGGAAATAAACCACGGGGTTCTTTTTCATTCAAACCGTGCACCAAAACCAGATCAATATTATGACATTCACAGCCGATCCATGGCATCTCTTTATTATCTGGTAAACCAGAATAGGGTGAAACCGCAGGACAGATCAAACAGTCCAACTGATCTTACTTGGCTCGTGAGCTCTAATTTGTCCGTGTCTAGCCTAGACAATAGTTAGTCCATGTGTATGAATTGTCAATGAAGTTCACATGACCAACACCAGGGAATACATCATGTTGTCTCAAAGAGTCTCATATCTCGAGCTCATGGCTAATTATCTAATCTCTGGTGCTAATGGTCACTTATCTAATCTATTAAAGTGACAAAGGATTAAAGGATTGAGGATTGTAGGTTTCCTCCTCACGGGATTTCCGCAAGTTTAAAACCAACTCCGCGGAATCCCCGTGAATTGTTGTTCCATCCCTTCGGGTAACCCTCAAAATCCGTCCCCGTGCAGCTCTCTAATACGAACACCCAAAATCTTATATATATATATATATATTAAGAGAGAGAGAGAGAGAGAGAGAGCGAGAGAGAGAGAGAGAGAGAGAGAGAGATAAACTGAAAAAATAGACAAAGCTATATTTAAATATAATATTTTTGTTATTTAGAATATGTTTATTAATATTCTTTTAGTTATATTAAATAACAATTAACTAAAAAATATATTGAGTAAAACTAACTTGTTTCACTAATTCATTCATCATCATTTTTTATTTCAGTACGTAACATTTTGTTCAACAAAGCCAGAGATTATATTTCACCAAAGATGAGATTAGATCTAGTCATGAAGGGATACAAAGAAATCAGCTCTCACCTGTGCAGCATACCGAGAAGAGAAATATGTAGGGAAATTTTTTGTTGAAAATTAAAACATTTTAATTAGCATGACAATAGTTCTCAAAAGATATGTATCTGTAACTTAATGTATAACATTGTTATCTGTAACTTAATGTATAACATTGTTATCTGTAACTTAATGTATAACATTGTTATCTGTAACTTAATGCATAACCTTTTAAAAACAATTTTAAGAAATGGTTTAGTGAAAAATAAAAGATTTGAATAAAACAAAATTTATTTGTATGAAGAGCACATGATACATGGGTCATTTCAAACAATTTTATTTTTTGTGTACAGTTCAAATGATGGATGGTTCTAGAAGTGTAATTCTACTGCAGGTATTTGGTGTCTACTTAAATCCACTGACATCGATTGCGGAAGCTGTAGCACAAGTAAGTATCGCTATATGGTTTATAACTGTCTGTCTGTCTACCATTTATCAATCTATCTATTTATTTATTATTTGTAATTAAAACAGTTACACATATCATATATTGGTAATAAATGTAATATCCTTCAGTTATAATCTAATAATTCATACATTTTTCATTCCTATACACATAATATATCAATCCGTCAATTCAATTATTAATGTCTATTATTGATCTATTTTACAACAGGACAGAGATGGCTGTGTCACAACACTCCATCTGTATCCCCCTCCAGGGACAAACAACTTCTTCCAGTATTTGTTTTGGTTTATAAATGTCCAGGTTATGTTGCCATATATGACATTTATTCTGCTGTCAGATGCCCACTGGAATGTCCACGCGGACAAAGCCTCGGCTGCTGTGGACGTCGCTAACCTGCAACAGATCCAAGTCATACATCCCACTGACCAAATACTAAAGGCAGTCAATCAACAAGACTTAGACTGCTTTTCGAGAGAACGTTTTAAGTTCGCCAAACTTTTGGAATCAAATGTTGCAACTTAATTAATTTAGTTCTAAGATTCCACAACGAACTTTTCAACGACATTTGAATTAGATGGTTTTCCAGTAAGGACATTGAAGCAGCATTCAACTTTATACGGTGCTCCGTTGTGACACTGTATTTCGAAATTCATTGTGTTCCCAGAACGCATTTGTGTACATTTAATATATTTATTATGTTCTACTGTTGTAATTAAATTTATACATTTGTAATTACTGGCTGATCAGTTTGTATTTTGTTGAAACCGTATTTACATAAATAGTTTATAAGACCGATAGTCAAACATTATCAATGCAATTTGCAAAACTTAATAGAGGTATGATATTGAAAACTGTATTATAAACAAACTTTATTTTAATAAAATATGAGGCCAACTAATAATAAAACAAAAGGCCAAACAACATCCTTTCTTAAAAATGATTTTTTTACCCCATGATAAAGAAATTTCTACAACAGTAACAAATGAAGATCCAAAATAATACAACTAGATCTGAACTGATATCAACCGATAAGAATAAGATAACCTTTTTACCATTATATCTACCATATTTACCATCACATACACATACTGCCATCCAAATACCACATTTACCATTACATGCACATACTGCCATCCTAATACCACATTTACCATTACATGCACATACTGCCATCCTAATACCACATGTACCATTACATGTGTCACAACCCAATAGGAACAACTCGTGGTCTAGGGGTACATTGGCGAGAGGTTCACCCAGGTCCTTGTAGGTTGGACATACACAATTTATATTTAAATATATATTTGTAGGTAAATATATAACATATACCAATCAATGACTCTTGTTAAATATTAAAACAAATAAGTTTAATGCCACTTATAAATTACTATACAGGAAATATAATAATTATGTGTCAAGTTCCTCCATCGATTCCGTTAAATTAATACATCATAGAAACAATAGTATTAACATACACTAAGGCTATATTCTAAAACATCAGCTATTACATATACTGTCCAGTGATCTCTCCAGACTGGGCCGGCTAGATCGTAGCTCCCTCCAGGATGGCTACGTGTCCGTCAAATCAGGCCTGTTAAGATGCACTTCAGGCCGGGCCCTTCTCGCTGACTAAGTACTATTCGGATAGGTTACAGTCGACTCAGGGCTGTCAAGGCGCACTTCCCAATGACTAAGCACTATTCCGACAGGTTAAGTTCAATTCAGGGCCTACACGTAACAAACAACATAATGACATAACTTCACAATGCTATTTTTTTAGTAATACATTATACAACGTTTTGATCTACACTACACAGCCTACCTCCAGGTCGGTCATCTTTCCACACTCATACCAAACATCATGTATGTGAATAATCCTATTACATGGCAAAGGGCGAATGTAACATAAAAGTCCCCAAACTATGCGCTGCCCGTCACTTGCAGCTGTCCACTACCAGAGCACACACAAGTTTCGTTTTACCCCAGCGCACAACAATGTACACACCCTTCCAAAACATACACGCCGAACTGAACTCGTTCACCTACTCTATGCTATCTTGACAACATACACATACTGCCATCCTAATACCACATTTACCATTACATGTAAATACTGCCATCCTAATACCACATTTACCATTACATGTAAATACTGCCATCCTAATACCACACTTACCAAACTGCAGTCGAGAATGACGAAAGTGGGCAGCTGAGTGGCAGCGAGCGGGGTCTTCATGCTGTAGCATATCCCGCATGCTGTAGCATATCCCGCATGCTGTGGCTTACGGATTCGACTTCCGGCGAGTCCCAGTCATCCACATATAACCCCCGTGGTGCCTTCATGGCCATCGCGCTATCAGTCAAGGTTGAAGGGGGGCACTACAAAAACCGTCACATCAGTTGTTTGTGTTTCATTGTGTGCATATCCCGTTCTTTCATTGAGGCTGTCTACAAATAAAATAACAAACTACCAAACTCAGGTCAGGTTGGTGCATTTCGTCTAATTTTAAATTATATATAAATAGGGCTTTGATTTAGTTTTAAATTACAAAATAAGATTATCATTATATAAGTCAAGAGGAAGTGCAAAATAACTGACCGATCTTCAATATAATACATTTAAATTGTATCATTAATATGTGTGACGTGATGACTGAATGGATCAGCTGCTCCCTATATTTTTTATATGCTGGCTATCCAGGTCCGATTCCTCTCACAGACAATATGTTTATTTTTTTTTTAATAATTTATCCTTTTGGTTTTTTTAATGAAAAGTAGCAACAACTAATTAAATCTCTTTAACAATTTTTTAAAAAAATAATAATTTATCCTTTAGGTTGTTGTTAGGAAAAGAAACAACAACTAATTAGATTTTTTATTTCGTTCAAAATTTTAGAAAGTTTTTTTTTGAAAATATTTATTAAAGCTAAACAATAGTTCATCTCTATGCAAAGGTTTTGCAGGGTACATCTAGTATATATATATCGCTCTGCGTTAAATCGAAAGTAAAGAATTAATACAACA
The DNA here is from genome assembly GCA_021962125.1 of Bulinus truncatus. Lineage (NCBI taxonomy): Eukaryota > Metazoa > Mollusca > Gastropoda > Planorbidae > Bulinus > Bulinus truncatus. The sequence continues at coordinate 331,607 of JAGDYQ010000057.1, forward strand.
GTTTTCCAGTTTAAAATACAATCATAAAAAATCGGATTTGACTAAAACCAAAAATAACCTAGCCTACCGATCAAGCCTATGGGGATATAACTCTATGCAAAGGTTTTGCAGGGTACAGCTAATATATATATATATATATATATATATATATATATATATATACATATATAGGCCTATATATATTATTACACTGGAATTAGATACTTAGTTTACAAAGTGTCAAAAACAAGTCATGAATGAATGATACACATATTGGCAATTTCATTCATCACATCGAATTAATAGTCCTATAGAGTTATTAGAATTCATTCAAGAATAGATTTTAAATTATATAAGTATATATTTATATAAACATAAGTATATATATATATATTTTGCAAAGGTTTGATAAGATATTTTAGAACAATTATCCAAAGATAAACGATTAGGATCATCAGACGCCGTATTGGTCTTACCCCCTGACCACACACATTTTTACGACTATATCCGTCAACCTGACCAATGACAGTGAGCAACAAACAAGATTAAAAAAAAATATTTTTATTATAGTTAATAACCTAAAGCTTCACGTTCAATGAATGCTCTAAATAAATTGAAACTTCTCGCTATCTCTTATGAAAACAAATAAGACCAAGATAAACAAAAGTATTTATTGTTAGCTGTTTTATAAATTGCTAAAATTATAAAAAACGGGAATTCTATCGGCTGCTTCCTTACTTATTGCCAGTTACTGTAGAATTGCAGCATTTTTAGAAATTCAAGTAAAATAAAAACTTGACCTGACTTAAAAAAAACCAATTACATATTTGAAATCAGCGGAAAAAATTGAACTAGAAAAATTGTAAAAAAACTCAGACCTCAAAAATCACGCAGACCAGTGTAACAGATGTCTATACAATTACTACTTTATTTGTCGTTAAGATAGTAGATGTCTATGCAGTTACAACATTAAGCCACTAAACTAAACATTTGTCAATCTTCAAAGAAAAGGGTCAATCTATACAATCAATTAGTGGCGCCACTGGTCAATCTATACAAACAATTAGTGACGCCACTGGTCAATCTATATATACAATTAGTGACGCCACTGGTCAACCTATACAAACAATTAGTGACGTCACTGGTCAATCTATATATACAATTAGTGACGTCACTGGTCAATCTATATATACAATTAGTGACGCCACTGGTCAATCTATATATACAATTAGTGACGCCACTGGTCAACCTATACAAACAATTAGTGACGTCACTGGTCAATCTATATAAACAATTAGTGACGCCACTGGTCAATCTATATATACAATTTGTGACGCCACTGGTCAACCTATACAAACAATTAGTGACGTCACTGGTCAATCTATATATACAATTAGTGACGCCACTGGTCAATCTCTTTAAACAATTTATGACGTCACTGGTCAATATATATAAACAATTAGTGACGTCACTGGTCAATCTATATATACAATTAGTGTCGCCACTGGTCAATCTCTTTAAACAATTAGTGACGTCACTGGTCAATCTATATAAACAATTAGTGACGTCACTGGTCAAACTATATAAACAATTAGTGACGTCACTGGTCAATCTATATATACAATTAGTGTCGCCACTGGTCAATCTCTTTAAACAATTAGTGACGTCACTGGTCAATCTATATAAACAATTACTGACGCCACTGGTCAATCACTTTAAACAATTAGTGACGCTACTGGTCAATCTATATATACAATTAGTGACGCCACTGGTCAATCTCTTTAACAATTGGTGACTCACTGGTCAATCTATAAACAATTAGTGACGCACTGGTCAATCATAACAATTAGTGACGCACTGGTCAATCTATATACAATGTGACGCACTGGTCAATCTAATCTGGTCAATCTATATAAACAATAAGTGACGCCACTGGTCAATCTATATAAACAATTAGTGACGTCACTGGTCAATCTATATATACAATTAGTGACGCCACTGGTCAATGTCTTTAAACAATTAGTGACGCCACTGATCAATCTATGTATACAATTAGTGACGCCACTGGTCAATCTATATATACAATTAGTGACGCCATTGGTCAACCTATACAAACAATTAGTGACGCCACTGGTCAATCTATATATACAATTAGTGACACCACTGGTCAATCTTTTTAAACAATTAGTGACGTCACTGGTCAATCTATATATACAATTAGTGACGCCACTGGTCAATCTATATAAACAATTAGTGACGCCACTGGTCAATCTATATATACAATTAGTGACGCCACTGGTCAACCTATACAAACAATTAGTGACGCCACTGGTCAATCTATATATACAATTAGTGACGCCACTGGTCAATCTCTTTAAACAATTTGTGATGTCACTGGTCAATCTATATAAACAATCAGTGACGCCACTGGTCAACCTATACAAACAATTAGTGACGCCACTGGTCAACCTATATATACAATTAGTGACGCCACTGGTCAATCTCTTAAAACAATTAGTGACGTCACTGGTCAATCTATATAAACAATTAGTGACGCCACTGGTCAATCTATATATACATTTAGTGTCGCCACTGGTCAATCTATATAAACAATTAGTGACGTCACTGGTCACTCTATATATACAATTAGTGACAACACTGGTCAACCTATACAAATAATTAGTGACGCCACTGGTCAATCTATATATACAATTAGTGACGCCACTGGTCAATCTCTTTAAACAATTAGTGACGACACTGGTCTATCTATATAAACAATTAGTGACGTCACTGGTCAATCTATATATACAATTAGTGACGCCACTGGTCAATCTATATAAACAATTAGTGACGCCACTGTTCAATCTATATAAACAATTAGTGACGTCACTGGTCAACCTATACAAAAAAGCTAATGACGCCACTGTTCAATCTATATAAACAATTGGTAACGTCACTGGTCAATCTATATATACAAAAATAGTGACGCCACTGTTCAATCTATATAAACAATTAGTGACGTCACTGGTCAACCTATACAAAAAACTAGTGACGCCACTGTTCAATCTATATAAACAATTAGTGACGTCACTGGTCAATCTATATATACAATTAGTGACGTCACTGGTCAATCTATATAAACAATTAGTGACGTCACTGGTCAATCTATATATACAATTAGTGACGCCACTCGGTCAACCTATACAAAAAAATAGTGACGCCACTGTTCAATCTATATAAACAATTAGTGACGTCACTGGTCAATCTATATATGTAATTAATGACGCCACTGGTCAATCTATATATACAATTAGTGACGCCACTGGTCAACCTATACAAAAAATTAGTGACGCCACTGGTCAATCTATATATACAATTAGTGACGTAACTGGTCAATCTATATAAACAATTAGTGACGTCACTGGTCAATCTCTTAAAACAATTACTGACGCCATTGATCAATCTATATATACAATTAGTGACGCCACTGGTCAATCTCTTAAAACCATTAGTGAAATCACTGGTAAATCTATATCAACAATTAGTGACATCACTGGTCAATCTATATAAACTATTAGTGACGTCACTGGTCAATCTATATATACCACTAGTGACGCCACTGGTCAATCTATACAAACAATTAGTGACGCCACTGGTCAATCTATGTAAACAATTAGTGACGTCACTGGTCAATCTCTTAAAACAATTAGTGACGTCACTGGTCAATCTTATATAAACAATTAGTGACGTCACTGGTCAATCTATATATCAATTAGTGACGTCACTGGTCAATCTATATATACCATTAGTGACGATGCCACTGGTCAATATCATTAAACAATTAGTGACGTCACTGGTCAATCTATATAAACTATTAGTGACGTCACTGGTAATTATATATTTATTATGACCCACTGGTCAATCTATATATTCCATTAGTGACGCCACTGGTCAATCTATATATACCATTAGTGACGTCACTGGTCAATCTATAAACTATTAGTGACGTCACTGGTCAATCTATATATTCCATTAGTGACGCCACTGGTCAATCTATATACAATTAGTGACGCCACTGGTCAATCTCTTAAACAATTAGTGACGTCACTGGTCAATCTGTATAAACAATTAGTGACGCCACTGGTCAATCTATATATACAATTAGTGACGCCACTGTCAATCTCTTTAAACAATTAGTGACGTCGCTGGTCAATCTATATAAACAATTAGTGACGTCACTGGTAAATCTAAATAAACAATTAGTGACGTCACTGTTCAATCTCTTAAAACAATTAGTGTCGCCATTGGTCAATCTCTTAAAACAATAAGTGACGTCACTGATCAATCTATATGAACAAATTAGTGACGTCACTGGTCAATCTTATATAAACAATTAGTGATCGCTTTCCACGGTCAATCTATATAAACAACAATTAGTGACGTCATTTGGTCAATCTATATAAACTATTAGTGACGTCACTGGTCAATCTATATATCATTAGTGACGCCACTGGTCAATCTATATATACAATTAGTGACGCCACTGGTCAATTTAAAACAATTAGTGACGTCACTGGTCAACTTGCATAAACAATTAGTGACGCCACTGGTCAATCTATATACAATTAGTGACGCGCAATTGCCAATCTCTTTAAACAATTGACGTCGTTGGTCAATCTATTTAAACAATTAGTGACGTCACTGGTCAATCTATATAAACAATTAGTGACATCACTGGTAAATCTAAATAAACAATTAGTGACGTCACTGTTCAATCTCTTAAAACACTAAAGTAACGCCATTGGTCAATCTCTTAAAACAATAAGTGACGTCACTGATCAATCTATATGAACAATTAGTGACGTCACTGGTCAATCTATATAAACAATTAGTGACGTCACTGGTCAATCTATATAAACAATTAGTGACGCCACTGGTCAATCTATATAAACAATAAGTGATGTCACTGGTCAATCTCTTAAAACAATTAGTGACGTCACTGGTCAATCTATATAAACAATTAGTGACGTCACTGGTCACTCTATATAAACAATTAGTGACGCCATTGATCAATCTATATATACAATTAGTGACGCCACTGGTCAATCTCTTAGAAACCATTAGTGACGTCACTGGTCAATCTATATAAACAATTAGTGACGTCACTGGTCAATCTATATATACCATTAGTGACGCCACTGGTCAATATCATTAAACAATTAGTGACGTCACTGGTCAATCTATATAAACTATTAGTGACGTCACTGGTCAATCTATATATTCATTTAGTGACGCCACTGGTCAATCTATATATACAATTAGTGACGCCACTGGTCAATCTCTTAAAACAATTAGTGACGTCACTGGTCAATCTATATAAACAATTAGTGACGCCACTGGTCAATCTATATACAATTAGTGACGCCACTGTCAATCTCTTTAAACAATTAGTGACGTCGCTGTTCAATCTATATAAACAATTAGTGACGTCACTGGTCAATCTAAATAAACAATTAGTGACGTCACTGTTCAATCTCTTAAAACAATTAGTGTCGCCATTGGTCAATCTCTTAAAACAATAAGTGACGTCACTGATCAATCTATATGAACAATTAGTGACGGTCACTGGACAATCTATATATACCATTAGTGACGCCAATGGTCAATCTCTTTAAACAATTAGTGACGTCACTGGTCAATCTATATAAACAATTAGTGACGTCACTGGTCAATCTATATAAACAATTAGTGACGCCACTGGTCAATCTATATAAACAATAAGTGATGTCACTGGTCAATCTCTGAAAACAATAAGTGACGTCACTGATCAATCTATATGAACAATTAGTGACGTCACTGGACAATCTATATATACCATTAGTGGACGCCAATGGTCAATCTCTTTAAACAATTAGTGACGCCACTGGTCAATCTATATATACCATTAGTAACGTCACTGGTTAATCTATATAAACAATTAGTGACGTCACTGGTCAATCTATATAAACAATTAGTGACGTCACTGGTCGGTCTATATAAACAATTAGTGACGTCACTGGTCGATCTATATAAACACTTAGTGACGTCACTGGTCGATCAATATAAACAATTAGTGACGTCACTGGTGGATGTACATAAACAATTAGTGACGTCACTGGTCAATCTATATAAACAATTAGTGACGTCACTGGTGGATCTATATAAACAATTAGTGACGTCACTGGTCGATCTATATAAATAATTAGTGACGTCACTGGTCAACTCCATATAAACAATTAGTGACGTCACTGGTCAATCCATATAAACAATTAGTGACGTCACTGGTCAATCCATATAAACAATTAGTGACGTCACTGGTCAATCCATATAAACAATTAGTGACGTCACTGGTCAATCCATATAAACAATTAGTGACGTCACTGGTCGATCCATATAAACAATTAGTGACGTCACTTTGGTCGATCCATATAAACAATTAGTGACGTCACTGGTCGATCCATATAAACAATTAGTGACGTCACTGGTCAATCCATATACCAAGCAATTAGTGACGTCACTGGTTAATCTCATATAAACAATTAGTGATGCTTGTAATCTCTTTCTTTTATGGTAGTTTTTCTTTGCAGGCCAGGTAGCGCAAAATAAAACAAATGATTTTTATGGCGGGTCAAATAATAACATTTTTCATAATGAAGCGTGAAGTTAGAACATCACTGCCTAAATGAATCCCGTTTGTTTTCCCATAATTTCAGGGCCATGAGTGGCCTTAAATAAAGAACGGTATCCTTAGTCAATGTTTTACACAATGAAAAAAAAAGGAAATAAATGTATCGATTCAAAGAAAAATAGTTATATGTGATGCAATCTAAAGTGACGATAATGTTGTATATGTCATTGTTAGGAGATGGCGTTGGACTGAGAGACCGGGGATTTTCCTATTCTTCAATGTTGTGATATAAAAGAAATAGGGATAAAGGTATCCAAGGTGATAGACGACCTAAGAGAAGAAGTTGGTGAGAAAACAATAGTAAAACAAGGTGGGACGACCGCGGGCTACAGTAGAGCAGAGTGATTTGTTGTATTCATATATGGACTTAGTGATTTGTTGTATTCATATATGGACTTAGTGAATTATTAGTGTAAATAATGTGCAATAAATAGTTGTGTTAACATCGTATTTGGATCTATTGGTTTTGGAGTTGTGTCTAGGGAGATCAGTAATGGACGTGGAATAAGTAGAAAGTAATCTAATCGGCATGGGCAGTTATATATGTTGCCTTTTCTAGAATGTGTCCTGCATGGTACAACGGAACCAAATGGCGTGAAGTCTGAAGGATTATGGGTGACCTTCTAAATCCGACCCGTGGTGTAGGCATCAAAGACAAGAACAGGCCATAATAGCCCAGTTCCCAACTGGACATTGTCCGATTGGTGCTTTTTTTTAGCAATACGTAACTGAACGAAGTACAA
>JAGDYQ010000057.1:339555-357055 GCA_021962125.1 Bulinus truncatus
AAATTTGAATTCGTTGATTAATTAAGTTAATTTTGGACATTAATATGTATAACCAAAATGTAAATAAAATGTATAACTATCGTATATTAATAACTAAAATAAAAGTTTATATAATAAATCTGTCAACTAGACCAGTGAAATGTTTATCGAAAACACAAATATTCAAAAATACATCTCATAAAAATTAAATCTATTTTCTTACAAAGAGAATTGGTTATGAGAGTATAGAATGACGTCATTATTTATTTAAATTTTGCGGCACGATGGAGACTGGTTGGATTTAACAGAAAGACAAATACGTTTAATACACATTCAGAAGAAGCTGAGATTGGATTCATTTTCTCTCTTTTTTTTTTAATTTTGCAATTGTTGGAACTTTTTAGTCGCTTAGAAACACGTGGAACATTATTACCATTACAAATGATCAAAACACACAGCCGTAGGACGGGCCCTGTAGCTAGTCCAGTAGCTGGCGTTAGCTCACGTACCTCTGATCAGTAAGCGCTCCCGCGGCACGGACACCATACGGCCCAATGGTCTCGGTGGGCCCTCAATACAATGGTTTGCTTGGGGACAGGAAGGGGGGGGGAGAAATCGTCGTTAAGACGTATGTACTACGGAGACATCACAGAACATTGCATAACAGATTACATAATATAACAGATTACATAATGTAACAGATTACATAATATAACAGATTACATAATGTAACAGATTACACAAAACAACTCATCGCTATGTAATGATACAATGGTGCCATTTATGTTCGTTTTTCTTTTTAAAAAGGTAACTTGTGATGTATTTTCTGTGTTTCATACTGTATGATATATGTTCTGTGTTTCATACTGTATGATATATGTTCTGTGTTCCATACTGTGTGATATATGTTCTGTGTTTCATACTGTATGATACATGTTCTGTGTTTCATACTGTATGATATATGTTCTGTGTTCCATACTGTGTGATATATGTTCTGTGTTTCATACTGTATGATACATGTTCTGTGTTTCATACTGTCTGATAGGCCTATATGTTCTGTGTTTCATACTGTATGATATATGTTCTGTGTTTCATACTGTATGATACATGTTCTGTGTTTCATACTGTCTGATAGGCCTATATGTTCTGTGTTTCATACTGTATGATATATGTTCTGTGTTTCATACTGTATGATACATGTTCTGTGTTTCATACTGTATGATACATGTTCTGTGTTTCATACTGTATGATACATGTTCTGTGTTTCATACTGTATGATATATGTTCTGTGTCTAATACTGTCGATCTGCCAGTGTGATATTCGCCTAGAGTACCCGGATATTACAGATCACGAAATATAGATAACACAGTAATGTAAACCGTATTGTATTGTAAAGGTCATAGTGTTGTAAAGGTCACAGTGTTGTAAAGGTCATAGTGTTGTAAAGGTCATAGTGTTGTAAAGGTCATAGTGTTGTAAACGGCACGTTCGCTATTGTAAACAGCAGGACATTGTACACGGTATTGCAAGCGGAAGGGTATTGTGCACGGTATTGTAAATGGCACAGGTACCCCCAGATTCAGTCCAGTGTACGAGACATTGTCAACTATCTGCCCTGCCCCCTCCCGCCCCGCCCCCACCCATGCTAGACACCACCCACCGGCATTCAATTATCCGAGGAGACAAAGTCTTATCGTTAGCTGTTGATAAGCTTTTATATACAAAAAAACTTTCCCTAAACAAAATGCGCCCTAAGGGCTGGTGTGACCCCCCCCCTTTCAACAACCACCCCTCCTCCCCACTCACTGACATATTAGGTGCCCCCACACCCACCCAACCCATCCTCCATTTTTTTTTTACCCTTTTAGAACTCACACAGTAAACTGCTTGGGTGAGAAAAACTCATTTGGCTTAACCGTGACCAATTAGTCTTCACCAGGTGGTCAGCTGTGGTCAGTGGTCGTTAAGTGGTCAGTTATAGGGATGGACGCGTTGATTGGTCGTCACCCCCCATTGAAGTAACAATCTACTCCAGTCTGTTACACACGGAAATAATTTGTTATTTTTTTTTCTGCTTCACTCGATTATTTTAAATTTTTTTTTTGTGTAAACAGAGAGTAGTGGTTAGGGCTGTTTGTATAGATGTTTTCTGAAACGTTTCTCTCTCTCTCTCTCACACTTCCACCCCCCCCTCTCTCTCTCTCACACTCTCTCTCCCTATCTCTCTCTTTCTCTCTCTCACTCTCTCTCTCTGTCTCTCTCTTTCTCTCTCACTCTCTCTGTTTCTCTCTCACTCTCTCTCTCCCTATCTCTCTCTTTCTCTCTCTCACTCTCTCTCTGTCTCTCTCTTTCTCTCTCACTCTCTCTGTCTCTCTCTCTGTCTCTCTCTCTCCCTATCTCTCTCTCTCACACACACTCTCTTTCTCTCACTCTCTCTTTTTTTCTCTCACTCTCTCTCTCTTTCTTTCTCTCTTTCTCTCTCTCTCTCTTTCTCTCTTTCTCTCTCTCTTTCTCTCTCTCCTCTTTCCCTCGCTCTCTCTCTCTATCGGAACAAACCTAACAATAGAGGCAACCCTAATAACTACATCTAATTTCACAATAACGATACGTCAAAAGTATAATGTATACCAGTTGTTCTCACACTATAGCGACTGACAACCCGCCAACCCACAAGAGAAACCTGGCAACCCGGGCTGCACATGTGCCAGGGTCACACGTGAGTCCTCAACCGCAAGGGAATAAGTGTCGCGTTCTGCCCCCAGATAATTTAACCTTTAACCTTGTGACATGACTCAGATGTTGATGTTGATATGCATCGGGTATAGTGACGTAGCGAGCTGAACTAGCACTGGGGCACAATAACTTTGTAACGCCCTCCCCCCCACCCATTCGATAACTATATAATATGATATGTAACATATACAATTTGGCGCCCCTTTTTTTTGGGTAGCGCCCGGGGAATGACGCCTTACCTTGCATTCCCCTCTGATCGGCACGACAAGTTTTTGTGAACTTTGAACCATAAAAATAAGTTACATGCATGATATAAACAGAGTTGAAGTGTTAGTGAATGAGTATAGGATACCCAGTCAATAGGTAACAAGTCCTGATGAGTCTGATTCAAGGTAACTGTCTACATAGGTCTGTTCACTTGCCCGCAAATGACGTAGCTAGAAATGTTGTGCTAGACCAGTGGTCGGCAAAGTGCGGCTCCGGAGCCGCATGTGGCTCCTTGGCTCCTTAAGTGCGGCTCTGGCATTTAGTTTTATTTAGTATACAACTTATTTAGTGTACTACTTATTTAGTGTAATAAAAGCAGATTTGGCTCCCAATTTTTTTTAATTGTTGTAATGTTCATATTTGGCTCTTCGGCTGATAAGTTTGCCGACCACTGTGCTAGACGATGTTCTATCATCACGTGACTTCCTGCAGCATATAAAAGCGATCTTGTAGTCTTATCAAAGGGCAGATCACTCAATTAATTAGCATCTCGTAAGTCAAGAATGAGTTGTCTATTTAAGACACAACAATTGGGTTTTATCATTTTGAGGAATCCGTCGATGGAGATTCATTCGCTACTTATGCTCCAGGCTACCAAGCACATGGACTGGTTTGTGATACTTTTTCTAAGTCCTCACTATCATGGCACCATTTTGTTGGTCTTTACAGTGTCTTATGCACGGTGTTATGCCAATGAGACACAAACCGGCCGAGTCAACTGCGCTGTCCAGATGTGCGTTCACTTCTTTCCTGTCGCACAACAGTTAATTATCTTTTCCTGGGATACTTTTTTATAAACTTTCGATAGATAGATAGATACGGACCCAGTAGCTGGTCCAGTAGCTGGTCCAGTAGCTGGCGTTAGCTCACGTACCTCTGGTCAGAAAGCGCTCCCGCGGCACGGACACGATACGGCCCGATGGTCTCGGAGGGTCCTCAATACTCTGGTTAGCCTGAGGACGGGGGGGGGGGGCAAATCGTCGTTAAGACGTATATACTACGGGGATAGATAGATAGATGGATAGATAGATTAGATAGATAGATAGATAGATAGATGGATAGATAGATAGATAGATAGATAGATAGATAGATAGATAGATAGATAGATAGATAGATAGATAGATAGATGGATAGATAGATAGATAGATAGATAGATAGATAGATAGATAGATGGATAGATAGATTATATAGATAGATAGATAGATAGATAGATAGATAGATAGATAGATAGATAGATAGATAGATAGATAGATAGATAGATAGATAGATAGATAGATAGATAGATAGATAGATAGATGGATAGATAGATGGATGGATAGATAGATAGATAGATAGATAGATAGATAGATAGATAGATAGATAGATAGATAGATAGATAGATAGATAGATAGATAGATAGATAGATAGATAGATAGATAGATAGATGGATAGATAGATAGATAGATAGATAGATAGATAGATAGATAGATAGATAGATAGATAGATAGATAGATAGATAGATAGATAGATAGATAGATAGATAGATAGATAGATAGATAGATAGATAGATAGATAGATAGAATTTAATGTATTGCCCAAGTGTCACAATCAAATAGAAGCGGGGAATAGTTCCTTGTTCAACTATGGAGGGAAATTAGAACAGAGTATTTTGGGTAAGGCTTGCAGGTGCCGACAAAGACCGTAGCAGAGATGATATTTGGTTAGTGAGTGATCAGTGTTAAGATTTCATTCGCACATTTGGCTGATAGACTCTATACAATTACAGTAAGATAGATGCATTGAACGTGTGTCTACTGTTACCAATAGAGTCAGAATGGCAGGTCACTCTAAGCCAAATGATTTCTTGTCCATGATGAAGACATGCAGAACCGGGCCTACACACCGGGCCTACACACAGGGCTTACCCACTGGGCCTACACACCGGGCCTACACACCGGGCCTAACCACCGGGCCTAATCAGTAATTCTCAATCTTTGGAATATATTGATGTTTTTAATTTAATTAATTTATTGTTCGATTTTGTAAATGATTAAACAATCCGCCATTTTGTTATATTATTTTTAATGAATATATATATATATATATATATATATATATATATATATATATATATGTGTGTGTGTTTGTGAGTTGACGTGTGTTGGTGTGTCAGAAGCGGAAGACGGCTATTGTAAGAGTTTGAGTTCTGCTCCCCCTGTCAGACTACCACAACATATTTAAATGAACCAAGTTACCGGCAAATTACATTCAGACGTAATTGTTGAAACGGATGCCGCTCCGGTAATGAAATAGCAGACGACAAATAAGATCCCCACACAAGTGGCTATCTGGACGCACACCGTAGGAAAAAGTGACGCTTGAAATGAACTAATTTTTTTTTTTTTTAAAATACGTCCAATCAATGGTTTACCAATTATAAAATTCACCCCATGTGTGAACAATGTTCAATTAAAATACACTTCGGATTAATGAACAGGGTTGAACAAGAAATCAATATGGCGACATAAAATGGACGGGCATGAGAGCGTATAAAGAACAAAATGATAATATCCGGATGATAGTGTTTTTCTCTATTGCATTGTATTTTTTGACAGGCTGTTCTGGGAATATCTTTTATTACACAGGCTGTTGTGTGAATACTTTTTGTGACGCAGGCTGTTGTGTAATTATTTGTTGTGACGCAGGCTGTTCTGTGAATATTTTGTGACGCAGGCTATTCTGTGAATATTTTGTGACGCAGACTGTTCTGTGAATATTTTGCGACGCAGGCTGTTCTGTGAATATTTTGCGACGCAGGCTGTTCTGTGAATATTTTGTGATGCAGGCTGTTGTGTAAATATTTTTTTTGACACAATTTGTTATATCATTATTTTGTAATTCAAACAGCCTATATAATTTAGCAAAAAACATAAGTACCAGAACATATTATATTTGACTGAACACTTGTAGTTCAACTGCCGTGTCTGGGTGTTCCATGTATAGACGCATGCACAGAAGCGTGGATGTCAGAAGAAGAAAAACCTGTCAGTCTGGTGACCGGTGAACGAAATCTATTTATAAACATGACAACAACTTCCTTCAAAGAGAATGTCCGACCGTGCAAACGATCAATTCTTGTGATCGCGACCATTTTTGTTAATATCCGCCGGGTAACCACCAGACGGGAAAGACAGATGAATCTCACACCGTACGGAAGTAGTAGTCAAAGACGGCCGTGGGAGTAGTCAAAGGTGGCCGTGGGAGTAGTCAAAGGCGGCCGTGGGAGTAGTCAAAGGTGGCCGTGGGAGTAGTCAAAGAGGCCGTGGGAGTAGTCAAAGGCGGCCGTGGGAGTAGTCAAAGGTGGCCGTGGGAGTAGTCAAAGGTGGCCGTGGGAGTAGTCAAAGACGGCCGTGGGAGTAGTCAAAGGTGGCCGTGGGAGTAGTCAAAGGCGGCCGTGGGAGTAGTCAAAGGCGGCCGTGGGAGTAGTCAAAGGCGGCCGTGGGAGTAGTCAAAGGTGGCCGTCACAGATAGTGGTCAGTGATAGTGGTCAGTGATAGTGGTCAGTGATAGTGGTCAGTGATAGTGGTCAATGATAGTGGTCAGTGATAGTGGTCAATGAATGGGCTGTATGATGGTCATCGCGGGTCCAGGCATGCTCTTCCCCCCCCCCAATCGATTTTCAATAAGGAAATGACTACAGAAGGGGACGGAGTGGGAGGGGGGTTGAAAGATTGGGGTTAATGTCCATGCTAATCTGGTCACGGTCCAGTGGTCGGACAATTTATTTCCTGATGAACTAACCAGGTCGAACTGATTCACTTGAGCCGATGTGTACCACGTGACATTACTGACCCCTGCAGAGTCAGGAGGGTCATCTGCTGGACCCAGAGGGCGTGTTCTGGTGACTGGAATGGTCAATATATTCTGAGGGCACTGGTCAGGGTGGTCCGCGTGTCGCGCCACGGCCGATTTCATGAGTTTTAAGTACCCAAAGCTGGGGTCGTTTATATATATATATATATATATATCAGTGTCCTATTCAAAGGAACCTGTCCGATTCTGTAGCATCAGATGTTATATGAATATACTCTAAGGGGGGGGTCCCCTTCGATGCTGGAAGGGGGACATTGAGAGGGGGGGGTCCTAGGGAGGTCACCAAGATAAGGTCCCGGGTTCGATCTCCGGTGAGAAACAATGGATTTTTGAAAACAAAATGTCATTGTTTTTGGTGAAATTCCCCTCATTTTCTCCCGTAGTGTTTCCACGACCATTACACTATCGGTCATGGTGGGGAAGAAAGAAGGGCACCATAAAAACAGTATCGGTCATGGTGGGGAGGAAAGAAGGGCACCATAAAAACAGTATCGGTTATGGTGGGGAGGAAAGAAGGGCACCATAAAAACAGTATCGGTCATGGTGGAAATGAAAGAAGGGCACCATAAAAACAGTATCGGTCATGGTGGGGAAGAAAGAAGGGCACCATAAAAACAGTATCGGTCATGGTGGGAATGAAAGAAGGGCACCATAAAAACAGTATCGGTCATGGTGGGGAGGAAAGAAGGGCACCATAAAAACAGTATCGGTCATGGTGGGGAGGAAAGAAGGGCACCATAAAAACAGTATCGGTCATGGTGGGGAGGAAAGAAGGGCACCATAAAAACAGTATCGGTCATGGTGCGAAAGAAAGAAGGGCACCATAAAAACAGTATCGGTCATGGTGGGGGAGGAAAGAAGGGCACCATAAAAACAGTATCGGTCATGGTGGGGAGGAAAGAAGGGCACCATAAAAACAGTATCGGTCATGGTGGGGAAGAAAGAAGGGCACCATAAAAACAGTATCGGTCATGGTGGGGAAGAAAGAAGGGCACCATAAAAACAGTATCGGTCATGGTGGGGAGGAAAGAAGGGCACCATAAAAACAGTATCGGTCATGGTGGGGAGGAAAGAAGGGCACCATAAAAACAGTATCGGTCATGGTGGGGAGGAAAGAAGGGCACCATAAAAACAGTATCGGTCATGGTGGGGAAGAAAGAAGGGCACCAAAAAAACAGCCCCATTTGGTGGTTTATAGGATCTAATGGATTTCATCTCATCTTTTAAGATCGGTATGGGCCGAGAAAGACTGCAACCTGAACAACTGTTAAGTCTTGCCATATTTCTTAGTATAAAATAAACAGTAAGAATTCTTGTTTGTTTGTCTTTTGTTTAATAAATATCAAAGTTACAGACTTGATTTAATCAATAGTACCACAAAAAAAAAATGAATAATCTTAAAACATTCAAACTGTTCTGTTATATTTACAGTCATAAATATACATCCTGTCAACGACTCTCTTTCAGAAATGAAATTACATTTATAGACACAAATTGAAACCGCAAATTTCCATGTCATATAAGACATGACATGACATCTGTGAACTCAGATCATATAACACTGGTAGGGGGATGGGGTAGGGAGGGGGGTTGATTTCTCTGACGCCAGGAAGTGACGTATCTATGCAGTTTGGCGTCTGCAGGATTAATTGACACAATCGGCCCGTTCTAACTCCTGGCATTTGACAAGTGAGCAGCAGCAGAAGTGAAGAGCTGACGACATGTGTGCTCAGTGCAGAGTGCCCTGACGGGATTGGTTGTTTGATACCCGACCATCAATGGCTACCTGCTCACATGACATGTGTATGATTGGTGGTAAAGGGACTGTACCAACAATAAATCCATTATGCTTTTATTTCTGATATGTTTTGTATAAACTTTACATACGATTACAATATATATTACATGTATATAATTAGAGGCGAGGATTGTAAGGGAAGTCGGAGTATACAATAGAATCGATTCTAAAGTATCGGAAATGAATCAACCGGGGTATTTTGTATGCGACCATGTTTTTATATCCACGTATATGAACATATAAAAATGCACACAATCATACATACATAGAGAAACATATACCAGACAGACAGAGAACACAATTTACGTCAGACAACACAATGTCAGACAACACAATGTCACACAACACAATGTCAGAGAACACAATGTCAGACAACACAATGTCAGACAACACAATGTCAGACAACACAATGTCAGACAACACAATGTCAGACAACACAATGTCAGACAACACAATGTCAGACAACACAATGTCAGACAACACAATGTCAGACGACACAATGTCAGTCTCTTCGAAGCGCCCCTTGGCACTGGCCATGTTAGAAGAAAGTTCTAACGTAAAGAGTTCTGGTGCCTGAGACATGTTCTATAATTAGATAACTATGACCTTATTGAATTGGCAGGCCGTACTCATACACACATATTAAGTTCTATGACATGTGTGTGTAGTTACATGACATGTGTATGTAGCTGTATGACATGTTTATGTAGTTACATGACATGTGTGTGTAGTTACAGGACATGCGTGTGTAGTTACATGACATATGTATGTAGCTGTATGACATGTGTGTATGACAAATGTGTAGCTATATGACGTGTTTGTATTTACATGACACGTGTTTGTAGTTATATGACATGTGTATGTAGCCATATGACATGTGTATGTAGTTACATGACATATGTATGTAGCTGTATGACATTATTTGTAGTCATATGACTTACATATGTAGCTATAAGATACATATGTGTAGCTATAAGACATGTGTATGTAGTTACATGATACGTGTTTGTAGTCATATGACATGTGTATGTAGCCATATGACATGTGTATGTAGTGACATGACATATGTATGTAGCTGTATGACATTATTTGTAGTCATATGACTTGTGTATGTAGCTATAAGATACATATGTGTAGCTATGTGACACGTGTATGTAGTTACATGACACGTGTTTGTAGTCATATGACATGTGTATGTAGCCACATGACATGTGTATGTTTATTTCAATTAGAATACCATCCATTGGAGTCGAAATATACTAATTACTATGTCAAGTCATATATCGTAAGTTATTTTCCGAAGTGTAATCATGTATGCTGTGTGACGTCACCGCTGCGCAAATTTACTATCTTCATTCGCAAATCTTGCAGTGTGCGCTCGTCCTATTTATTATTCATGGCTATATATAGCATCACTGACACACACACAACAAGCTTGCTGGAGCTAACTAGTTCATCGTCATACGGTTTCTTGAAGAGTTTACTTCAGAGCTGCACATTTATGTTTGGACTGGACTTTAACCTCCAGGGCTGGTTATCACCGGCACATATAATTCCCTAAAAGCATACGGTTGTCTCAAGGCAGGGGCTGTCTCGTGCATTGGCCCGCGGGCACCTGAAGTATAGGTAAAACATGTAGTGGCTTAACTAGAGTTCGTAGCGCCTGGGGTAGAATCAGAAAATATCTCCCCCTTTTTTGTTCTATGCCTAATGATGCTATAACTCGGCAGGTAACAAACAGCCTTTTAGCTTGTGGCCAAGGGCTACCAAGGGCGGGCCGCATCAACGTCCCAGTTGAGTGACACCACTGGCGCCATGAAAATCTACCGTTGATGTTTCATTGCTGCGTCTCTTTCAGCTGATTCTAAATCTGGACTATTCAAACCCAATTTTTTTTCTTCAAGTCAACATTCAGAACGCATTTGTAGAAGTATGCTAGGCTAGTTCTCAGTTCGCGAATAGATTAATCAGTTACAACGTTGTGTCTGCGCCAACGGTAGGCCGGGCGAGTGCGATGTTTGGGAATGGATCAATCATTAATTCATCAGTTCTACGCACGCAGGTATCTGATGTATCATGTCATAAATTCATAATCTACCTAGATTTTGTGTCACGCTGTGACCTTCCCCCCACCCCCACATCGACTGAGACATTTCGACGGATGGTCACAGGGGGCGGATGGTGACAGGGGGCGGATGGTGACAGGGGGCGGATGGTGACAGGGGGCGGATGGTCACGGGGGGCGGATGGTCACAGGGGGCGGATGGTCACTGGGGGCGATGGTCACTGGGGGCGGAGGTCACGGGGGCGATGGTCACGGGGGCGGATGGTCACTGGGGGCGGATGGTCACTGGGGGCGATGGTCACGGGGGCGGATGGTCACAGGGGGCGGATGGTCACTGGGGGCGATGGTCACTGGGGGCGATGGTCACAGGGGGCGGATGGTCACTGGGGGCGGATGGTCACTGGGGGCGATGGTCACGGGGGCGGATGGTCACTGGGGCGGATGGTCACTGGGGGCGGATGGTCACTGGGGGCGGATGGTCACTGGGGGCGGATGGTCACGGGGGCGGATGGTCACTGGGAACGGATGGTCACTGGGGGCGGATGGTCACTGGGGGCGGATGGTCACTGGGGGCGGATGGTCACTGGGGGCGGATGGTCACTGGGGCGGATAGTCACTGGGGGCGGATGGTCACTGGGGCGGATGGACATGGGGGCGATGGTCACGGGGGCGGATGGACATGGGGGCGGATGGTCGCAGGGGCGGATGGTCATGGGTGCGGATGGTCGTGTAGTAAAGCGCTCGACTGTCAGTCTGAGGGTCCCGGGTTAGATATCTCATCAGGACAAGGACTTCGCAGATGACTTATTGTGTCACGTGATTGAAAGTGCGACCACTAATCATGATAACTGATTTTTAAATTCCTTTTCTCTTCATATATGAGTTATGACTATTCACAATCACATTACTCTGTTTATTGACCCCCTTAACAATCAAACTTTTATTGATTTTAAATTCGTTCACAGATTTTACTGTATTTTATTTGTAGACTTACAAGTTTTTGATTGATTCGGTCACTGGTGAGAATAAATCAAGGTTGATACAGATCAAAAGGACAAACGACGCGGGAAGAAATCACACCAACAGCTTGGAACATTCTTTGTACATCAATTTTTATCAAAGAGGCGCTAACTAGAGAAAAACAAAGAACATGTCCGCAGCAGTGACTGCCCTTGTCTGTCTAGCTGTTCTATGTCAAGTTGGCGCGACGCAAGAGGTAAGTGACGCAAATGATTGCGGACAGCTTACAGATACACAATCTAGCAGGGCGGGCATTATGCCGATTTGACCGATTCCTCCAAACTGGGCCCCGCACCTGGCAGGGGCCCCGCAATTTATATTTATATTAGGCCTAATAGTTGTTATTGTAAAAAAAAATTAGAAGAGGGGCAAGCATCCGTTAAAAGACCGGCTCTGTGGACTGGTGTCGGTATTTTGGTGGGGCATGGCCGGGCGGGGGTTGGGGCACCCCTTGACTTTTATGAGCCTTCGAGGAGAGAAATTATTTTTAGATGTGTCCCCCTCAAACCATTTAGCAAGAGAGCCCCAAGATGTTAGAGACGTCAACAGAGAACCAGCTGCTGTGGTGTCTTATTTTGACTGTCAATTCATTTATGTTTTGGTCATAGCCAAATGGTTGTAGATAACCGTTGAACCAATAGCAATGGATTTTAATAAGTAGCTTATTATGGTAATAAAATTAAATCGATTGTGGTGATAGTTCTGTGGATACAATGAATTATCCAAGATTTGTGTTACACGTTGATATGATAGGAAACATAGAATGATCCGAGATTTGTGTTACACGTTGATATGATAGGAAACAATGAATGATCCGAGATTTGTGTTACACGTTGATATGATAGGAAACAATGAATGATCCGAGATTTGTGTTACACGTTGATATGATAGGAAACAATGAATGATCCGAGATTTGTGTTACACGTTGAAATGATAGGAAACAATGAATGATCCGAGATTTGTGTTACACGTTGATATGATAGGAAACATAGAATGATCCGAGATTTGTGTTACACGTTGATATGATAGGAAACAATGAATGATCCGAGATTTGTGTTACACGTTGATATGATAGGAAACAATGAATGATCCGAGATTTGTGTTACACGTTGATATGATAGGATACAATGAATGATACAAGATTTGTGTTACACGTTGAAATGATAGGAAACAATGAATGATCCGAGATTTGTGTTACACGTTGATATGATAGGAAACAATGAATGATCCGAGATTTGTGTTACACGTTGATATGATAGGAAACAATGAATGATCCGAGATTTGTGTTACACGTTGATATGATAGGAAACAATGAATGATCCGAGATTTGTGTTACACGTTGAAATGATAGGAAACAATGAATGATCCGAGATTTGTGTTACACGTTGATATGATAGGAAACATTGAATGATCCGAGATTTGTGTTACATGTTGATATGATAGGATACAATATCATGCTTTACATCTCGAGAACATTCTTAACTTTGAAAAATAAGTTCACTATATATTAATAACATTACGCCTTTCTCTCTCTCTTGTCCTCTCTCTCTCTCTCTCTCTCTTTTTTTTTTCTCTCTCAATCTCCCTCTTTGCTATCTCTCTCCTCTCTCTTTGTCTGCCCCTCTCTCTTCTCTCTCACTCTTTGTCTCCCCCCCATCTCACTCTCGCTCCCTCTTTCTTAGTCTCTCTTTCCTCTTTTCTCTCCCCCCATAGCTCTCTTTCTCTCTCTCTCTCTCTCTCTCTCTCTCTCTCTCAACCAACGTAACTTCCAATTTCACCCTTTCTCTACCCCCTAAGCCGTTTCACCAGCAGTACGCCCCAGCCCCGGGGGAAAACAGCTCCGTGGACCCCCCCTCCCCGGGTCTATCCTACGCTGTATCGTCTTTGATTACTTTATCCCGAACTAAACATAAAAACTTTACCCACAAGACGTTGTTTATATTTCTGCAATTCATTTGTTTATCTGTGTTTCGTGTTTCTAACTTCCCCCATTGTGATTGAGTCCCTGGTATTTGACAAGATGAGGAATGCTACTGATAGATAATTGTGTAGATAACTGTGCAGATAATTGGGTTAAATTGAAATTAGACATTTCACAAGAGACTCATTTAATGGATCCGTTATCTTACCCTGAAAACAGTAAGTCTTGCAGCCATCTTGTAAATTGAAATGAATGACAGGCGATAAGCCAAAGAGATTTCTTTCCTTCCCTTTTATTTCCTAAATGTACAGTCTAGGTAATAGCAGTTTAAAAATTCATTAGAAAACACACGAGTTTTAATTAAAATCCTGAATTTCAAACAATTTCGGTCAGGATATTTTGGAATAAGCCATTTTAATAACATTTTTTATCCTCATTTTTTGTTACGCAATACAACCAAAATAAATCGATAATAAATTAAAATCTGGCATACGTTAAATTTTGTCAACCGAAACAAAATGGAGTTTTATAGAACTTAAGAATGTGTGTATTGTTTGTTTTTTTTTCAATGCCATGTTATGTAAATATATAAATAAAATGCTTAGCGATTATTAAAAATCTGGCATAATAAATGTGTTCTTAATTTTTCGCCAAGTAAGATTTAGTCTAATGTTTGAATAAACATAAAACACGCGCTTTAACACGGTGTTTAGCTATAAAAGTCTGAGTGATTCTTTTTAAAAAAATCTCGCACATACAGAGCTATTATCCATAAATTGATCACTTAATTCATAATTATTATTCACTTAATGTTGAAGTACATTTGTAAAAAGAAAAAAAAAATACATTGTTCAGTAATTGTTGCCAGTATGTTTATAAAAAAATCTGGCTTAGACATTCTTAGTTTAAATATTTAGTCTGTGTAAACGAGAAATGTATCCCTTGGATTTGCTAGAAAGATTCCCATTTTAATCTTCATATGATTATCAATTCTAATAACGGTTACAATGAAATTCTTACTCAGTATTAGAATGAGAGGGGAAGAAAGAGAGAGAAATTCCCCATCGCCACCCCCTCTCCTTTCCTTCCCACTGCGCATTGTTTTTCTTGATTACGTTATTATATATATATATATATATATATATATATATATATATATATATATATATCACCATTATTTCTCTTTCGGTGACCTATTTCTATTGCATACACGCGCAATAATTAATTTCTATTTTTAACTTCGGATTTTACCAGAGTTGGTGAGAGAATTATTCTGTATGATGTTGTGTTCCGCACCAAACCATCACGACTACACCGTGCTGTGTGTGGGGGGGGGCGGGGGCTGTGTGTGTTTGAGAGAGAGAGAGAAAGAGAGAGTATGTGTGTGCGTGCGTGCTGAGCCATTGACTCGCATACAGAACAACTGAAACTATTTTTTCCCATGATTCCACCCCCCCCTCCCTTAAACCCCTTCAAGATTCCCCCCCCCCCAAACGTTCCAAAAATATTTCTAGCCAGAGTCAGTGGTAGTGTAAGAGCACATAACCAATTTTGATTACAAAATTAATTCGCCGCGATAAAACTGGATTCCTTCCCCCTTCCCCCCCCCCCGCCCATACCACAGAGTGGTGTGTAAAACATTCCATTCTACTTTTTTAATTAACAAAACTCAATATTAATTACAAATATCAATTATGATGACATTGATAACTCAATATCATTTTAATTATAATAATTTGAGAAGTATAAACCAGAAACATGACAAATCACAAAAACCCCTTAAATTATTTTTAAAATTTCAATTGTTATCATATAAAATGATAATAGCCCTATCTTTCACTGAGATTGAGAACAGTTGGCTAAGTTGTATATTTATATATTTATTAATTTAAAACTATTCTTCTTACTTCTATAAAGAAATACTTTCAACAATTCACATTCGTACTACCGGTGTTAATGGTTGTCTTGAGATTCACAAAGTAATATAGTGTCTGCAAAAGTACGTCTTTCCCTAATGAAATTTGATGTTCGTCTGTTTTTTTCTACCGTCTGCTAAAAAATCGACTTCCTATAGTGGCCAGTTAATTATACGAAAGATGAATTTTTAAGCCAAATATATTTATTACAATATGTATGCGTCTGTGACTCTAACATCTCACTAGTACCAGTGGCGTAGTGGGGGGAGGGGGCAATGGGGCATTATGCCCCGGGCTTACTCACAAAGGGGCGCCAAATGGTATATTTTAAATATAATATTATATGGTTTTCGAATGGGTGTGCGAGTTAAGCTCGCTACGCCACTAACTAGAACATAAATGATTCACAAGAACTACATTGTGGACAACGGTTTGGAAAAGAAATTGATAGTCCTTTGTATTTGATTTGATCAAAGTATTTGGTTGCATCTATTTTTATAAACATACACACGCAAACAAACTGAATCGGATCAATTCAATATAAGCCGCAAATAGAGTTTCGCTTGCGTCTTAAATAATTCTCCAGACAAAGGAGATACATGTATTTCTATGATAGAGATAAAATGAGGACTTTATATATTTTGACCTGTCACCGGAAGTCGGCAAAGGTCGTCCAGACTGAATTATGGGAGTTTGGCGTTTTAAGAAGTAAGTGAACCGCTGTAATGGCGGAGAGAAACGGTTTTTTTGTGTGTAGGTGTATGTGTGTGTGCGCGCGTGTGTAGGTGTGTGTGTAGGTGTGTGTGTAGGAGTGTGTGTGTAGGTGTATGTGTGTGCGCGTGTGTGTAGGTGTGTGTATGTGTAGGTGTGTGTGTGTGTAGGTGTGTGTGTGTAGGTGTGTGTGTAGGTGTGTGTGCGTAGGTGTGTGTGTGTGTGTAGGTGTGTGTGTGTAGGTGTGTGTGTGTGTATGTGTAGGTGTGTGTGTAGGTGTGTGTGTAGGTGTGTGTGTAGGTGTGTGTGTGTATGTGTAGGTGTGTGTGTGTAGGTGTGTGTGTGTAGGTGTGTGTGTAGGTGTGTGTGTAGGTGTGTGTGTGTGTAGGTGTGTGTAGGTGTGTGTGTGCGCGTGTGTGTAGGTGTGTGTGTGTTGGTGTGTGTGTGTAGGTGTGTGTGAAGGTGTGTGTGTAGGTGTGTGTGTAGGTGTGTGTGTGCGCGTGTGTGTAGGTGTGTGTGTAGGTGTGTGTGTATGTATGTGTAGGTGTGTGTGTAGGAGTGTGTGTGTAGGTGTGTGTGTATGTGTAGGTGTGTGTGTAGGTGTGTGTGTGTATGTGTAGGTGTGTGTGTAGGTGTGTGTGTGTTTGTAGGTGTGTGTAGGTGTGTGTAGGTGTGTGTAGGTGTGTGTGTAGGTGTATATGTGTATGTAGGTGTGTATGTGTAGGTGTATGTGTGTATGTAGGTGTGTGTGTGTAGGTGTGTGTAGGTGTGTGTGTAGGTGTGTGTGTGCGCGTGTGTGTAGGTGTGTGTGTGTGCGCGTGTGTGTAGGTGTGTGTGTGTAGGTGTGTGTGTGTAGGTGTGTGTAGGTGTGTGTGTAGGTGTGTGTGTGTGTAGGTGTGTGTGAAGGTGTGTGTGCGCATGTGTGTAGGTGTGTGTGTGTAGGTGTGTGTGTAGGTGTGTGTGTAGGTGTGTGTGTAGGTGTGTGTGAGCGTGTGTGTAGGTGTGTGTGTAGGTGTGTGTGTGTATGTATGTGTAGGTGTGTGTATGTGTGTGTGTGTGTAGGTGTGTGTGTGTATGTGTAGGTGTGTGTGTGTAGGTGTGTGTGTGTATGTGTAGGTGTGTGTGTGTTTGTAGGTGTGTGTAGGTGTGTGTGTAGGTGTGTGTGTGTGCGCGTGTGTGTAGGTGTGTGTGTGTAGGTGTATATGTGTATGTAGGTGTGTATGTGTAGGTGTATGTG
>JAGDYQ010000057.1:362055-403603 GCA_021962125.1 Bulinus truncatus
ACAAATATTCACCCCCAGACAGACAGACAAAGGCAAAAGTTCTAGATTCGACCAAGCGCTATAAAAGCCGGCAACAGAATTGGGCGATATGTGTCAATAGTAATCGCCGGCAGTATTCTAACGGCAGTGGTGATGACGACATGAGCCATGCGATGGATTCACTGGGATCGATACCCCAGAGAAGCTTATGATTTGTTATTCAGTAAACGCAGGTATAAAAGTGTGTGTGTGTGTGTGTGTGCGCGCGCATGTGTGTTTGTGCATTGGTGCTAGCTAGCATGGTATGAGTCGGGACATGGTGGCGAGGAGATAGTGAGTCCGATCACCGTGGTGCAGAATGCAGGTTCGAATCCCACCGAACCTCAGTAGCCCCTGTCCTCCAAAGATTCAGTTGCTCCCTGTATCCGGGGTTTTCAAACCTACGCCTTGCTGGCAGGCTGTTGCCCACCAACCAGTTGACAGAAAGACTATAGACTGAAAAAAAATACAGAATATAGACTGAATATAGACTGGAAAAAGACAGAATATATATTGAATATAGACAATATAGGCCTACACTTCATGAATATTTAATATCGGCCGACACTTCATGGTTAGAGATTAAACTTTGATGACGTCATATATATATATATATATATATATATCTCAGTAATTTCATGTTGTCTGTCTATACCACAGATTATATATATCTCGCGCCATTGTTGTTATTCGCTTCTGTTTCCAATGACGCTTTCCATTCATCAAAACACACAGACCTATTTATTTGTTTGTTTTCAAGACATGAAATATGAATGAAAAAGCTTTCAATTCGCTTTATAAATTTTTAAAAAAGCGATAATATATTATTTAATTCATGGGTTCCTGGGTTTTTTAGGAGCTTTATGAACTTTTACAATGATAAATATCTAGCGATTTATAAATATATTTATATATATGGCTTCAATCAATAATAAAACTATTCTATTCTATAAATGGACTGATGAGTGTAAAAACATAAATGGCGGCGATGAAAACATTGTTTCAAAACGAGGCTTGCGCAATATGTATATATATATATATATATATATATATATATATATATATAATACTCATTTCCAGTGTGCGTTAAATCGAAAGTAAAGAATTAATACAACTGTATTCCAGTTTAAAATACAATCATGAAAAAATCGGATCTGCCCGAAACCAAAAAATAACCTAGCCTACCGATCAAGCCTAAGGGGATATAACTCTATGCGAATGTTTTGCAGGGTACAGCTAGTAATATATAATCTGTGATCTATTTACTCCAATTAACGATGAAACTGTCATAACTAGTTAACACCCTTCTGTAATTGTGTTCATTTTCATCACACAAAGAACCTGACTGAAATATTCATGGCGTCAGGTGACAGGCTACGTCATAGTCATACGCCTTCTTCAAAAATTTCCTTACAAGTAGTTTCATAAAGAACGCGAAACCTTGTTAGATCGAAACACACCGATTGAGGATAAGAAAGAAAGTAAGAAAGAAAGAAAGACAGAAATAAATCGAACACATTGTTTGTCAGGGTACAGCACCACAGTACAGTTGTCAGGGTGCAGCACCACAGTACAGTTGTCAGGGTACAGCTCCACAGTACAGTTGTCAGGGTGCAGCACCACAGTACAGTTGTCAGAGTACAACACCACAGTTCAGTTGTCAGGGTGCAGCACCACAGTACAGTTGTCAGAGTGCATCACCACAGTACAGTCGTCAGGGTACAGCACCACAGTACAGTTGTCAGGGTACAACACCACAGTACAGTTGTCAGGGTACAGCACCACAGTACAGTTGTCAGAGTACATCACCACAGTACAGTTGTCAGGGTGCATCACCACAGTACAGTTGTCAGGGTACAGCACCACAGTACAGTTGTCAGGGTGCAGCACCACAGTACAGTTGTCAGAGTATAGCACCACAGTACAGAGATTAAATGAAAATTTCAGTTTTCAAATATTTAAAAAAAGACTAGAGACAAGACATGTGTGGTAGACCTCCACGTTGTCCCTGAAATGAGTGATGCCACGCCGGACCCCCGGGGGGTTTGTCACAGATCAATGACCTCATCATGTCACGTGTCAGGGGTAAGCAGGTGCTAA
Source organism: Bulinus truncatus (assembly GCA_021962125.1). Classification (NCBI taxonomy): domain Eukaryota; kingdom Metazoa; phylum Mollusca; class Gastropoda; family Planorbidae; genus Bulinus; species Bulinus truncatus. The sequence continues at coordinate 364,174 of JAGDYQ010000057.1, forward strand.
TAACACATCGCTGGTGTCTATCTGTTGTCTGTCTCTCTCTCTCTCTCTCTCCCTCTCTCTCTATCTATCTGTTGTCTGTCTATCCGAATGGAATCTGGACAAAGATGAAGGATGATAAACCTGTCCGGAAAATCAGGGCAGAGGAAGAATGGACAAACGTTTTATTTTAGAACATGTATGTATCCTAGCACATGTATGTTTCTTATCACATATATGTATATAAGCACGTGTATGTATCTTAGCACATGTTTGTATATTAGCACATGTAGTTATCTAAGCGCAAATGTGAATCTTAGCACATATAGTTTTATACTGCATGTATCTCTCTTATCACATGTGGTGCTGTACCATGACAACTGTACTGTGGAGCTGTACCCTGACAACTGTACTGTGGTGCTGCACCCTGACAACTGTACTGTGGTGCTGTACCCTGACAACTGTACTGTGGTGATGTACTCTGACAACTGTACTGTGGTGCTGCACCCTGACAACTGTACTGTGGTGCTGTACCCTGACAACTGTGCTGAGGTGCTGTACTCTGACAACTGTACTGTGGTGCTGTGAACTGACAACTGTACTGTGGTGCTGTACTCTGACAACTGTACTGTGGTGCTGTACTCTGACAAACAATGTGTTCGATTTATTTCTGTCTTTCTTTCTTTCTTACTTTCTTAGCACATATAGTTATCTTAGCACATGTAGTTATCTTAGCACATGTAGTTATCTTAGCACATATATGTATCTTAGCACATGTCTGTATATTAGCACATGTATGTATCTTAGCACATATAGTTTTCTTACTGCGTGTATCTATCTTAGCACATTTAGTTAGTTATCTTAGCACTTGTATTTACCTTAGCACATGTACAGCACCACAGCACTGTGGTTTTGTCAAGAATAACATACACAAAAAGTAACAGAGCGAGTTTTGTGTTCATTCAACGAAAGAATTTCAGCCATACATTTCTTTCTTATATTTTCAAATTGAAACTCATTTACAGTAAACATCTACAGTTTCTTACTATAAATAATGATATGATAATTTGTTAATTTCTAATGTGAGAAAGTTTTACGAAGCAGTAATTCACGTAATACAAGAATGCAAACGACTCGTGTTGTGTGTTCATTTATCATTTTAAAGATTCAGGGTAGAGATTATCTGAGTCTAAATTTAAACACGTCATTCAATAAAGTAGCGGGTGCAATATGCCCAGCGGCCAAGACAATTTGAGAACTCCGGTGTTAACAGTACTCAAATACTTTCAACTATGACGTTTTATTGACATGACACCCTGACACTAATGTCAACACAGCGCGTTCAGAATGTTTGCTCAAACAGTGCCGATGAATACTGTAAGCCCTTGGCTATTGTGGTGTTTTTAAAAAAAATATGAACCTGTTGTTTGTTTTTTTTAAATCAGGAAGCAGAAACCGAATTGTGATGTTAATGTGAACCTATTGAGTTATTGATTGTGTTCCATTCTCTGGTGTGATGGTGTTGTAAACAACAGTCTAGTGTCTGGTGTAATGGTGTTGTAAACAACAGTCTAGTGTCTGGTGTAATGGTGTTGTAAACTAGGGATGTGACGGAGCTGATGAAAATCCGAATCCGACGGATTCGGATTTGGCAAATACAAATCCGTTGGATTCGAATGCGGATTCGGATTTGGTCAACACTTGGTTAAAAGGGGGTAAAATACGTTCATGACCAAACACGACGTCTAATCTATGGATAGATGAGTAAGGGTCCAGGAGTTTAGTTTTATCTGTTTTCTTTATTTCGGGTTTTCGAAAGTCTCTAGGTTTTTTTAATTTTAGTTACAATTTCTACGGCTGTGTTTGATCTGAAAACGGTAATTTTTCAAATTCGAATCCGACGGATTTTTTTTAAAAATCCGTTGGATTCGAAATTGCTCAAAAAACGTCGAAGTTCGAATGTCGTCGAATTCGAATTCGAACTTCGTCACATCCCTATTGTAAACAACAGTCTAGTGTCTGGTGTGATGGTGTTGTAAACAGAAGTCTAGTGTCTGGTGTAATGGTGTTGTAAACAACAGTCTAGTGTCTGGTGTGATGGTGTTGTAAACAACAGTCTAGTGTCTGGTGTGATGGTGTTGTAAACAACAGTCTTGTGTCTGGTGTAATGGCGTTGTAAACAACAGTCTAGTGTCTGGTGTAACACACACACACACAATTGAGACATGAGCTGTCTATAGATTTAAGGAAGGATGAGAGATTAAGGGATGGGGGAGATGGTGGGTAGGGGGGGGAGGGGCAGACAGAAATATAGTCAGCCTATCTTTCAATCCGGTCCTGCTGTCAGATATGCTATGGCGAAGCATGAAGTATCAAATGCATGTATGTGACAGTCATATGTAGCCACAGCCTTAGAACACCGCATACACAATGACTCAAACAAATGTAATTCTGTTTCAAAAAGTTACATCATTCACTATCTTTTAAAGATGCAGCCGACAGGAACAGCAATGACGTCAAAGTAATGTTTACAACCATGATGTATTAACCAAGTAAGGCTTAATCTCAAACCCGAAATCGTGCAGCTCACGAACTAACGACATATCTTGGTTAACAATTTGACAACATATTGTGGCTCTTGGTGAATCGTGAACAGATGTTGTTTTCTATCAGTGGTGGCGAACCATTTTGGGACCGAGTGTTCCAAATTCAACAAAAACACAACTTATTTATAGCAAAGTGCCGACACTGTTAAAATTAAATGAAATTATATTTTAGTCGCGTGCCAGCTGATGAGGCTTTGCGTGCCGACTGTGGCACGCGTGCCATAGGTTCGCTACCGCTATTTTATATGATTTATATGTCATAATAATTATTAATACTACCCGTGTCATGGAAGTAATACAATCATTCAATCAGTGACCTAATGTTGCAAACGTTGCTGTATTACCGGAATACCTGTCGTCTGTCAGAGCGCGCCAAATTTGTGATTGACATTCACAACGCGTTAAAAGGTTGAATATGATGACTGGTATGTCAGCTATGTTTAGATAACACTCTAGATAGTGTCGCAACGCTGGCAGGAGTTAATTGACGAATCCATTTTGTTCAGCTGACATAATGATCTTAAGTTTACTATCCTATGGCAGCCATAATTTTTCTACTGGCTTCGTTTAGTACGGAATATAAATTGTAGGTTTTAACGCAATAAGAGCTAACGGAAGTAAATCTTGGGCCCTTGAAAATCTCCGCCCACCTGGGCCCCAGTAATCGCATTCACAGAGAGAGAGAGAGAGAGAGAGAGAGAGACAGAGAGAGAGAGACAGAGAGAGACAGAGACAGAGGCAGAGGCAGAGAGACAGAGACAGAGGCAGAGAGAGAGACAGAGAGAGAGAGACAGAGAGACAGAGAGAGAGACAGACAGAGAGAGAGAGAGAGACAGAGGCAGAGGCAGAGAGAGAGAGACAGAGAGAGAGACAGACAGAGAGAGAGACAGACAGTGAAAGACAGAGAGAGTCAGAGAGAGACAGAGAGAGACAGAGAGAGAGGCAGAGGCAGAGAGACAGAGACAGAGGCAGAGAGAGAGAGAGAGAGAGAGAGACAGACAGACAGAGAGAGAGACAGACAGAGAGAGACTGAGACAGAGGCAGAGGCAGAGAGACAGAGACAGAGACAGAGACAGAGGCAGAGGCAGAGAGAGAGAGACAGAGAGAGAGAGAGAGAGAGAGAGACAGACAGAGAGAGAGACAGACAGAGAGAGACAGAGAGAGACAGAGAGAGACAGAGAGAGAGGCAGAGGCAGAGAGACAGAGACATAGGCAGAGAGAGAGAGAGAGAGAGACAGAGAGAGAGAGAGAGAGGGGCAGAGAGAGAGGGGGGGGCTAAGTCTTTCTTAGGTTTTTGTCAGCTTCCTCAGCAAAGAATTAGTGGGCCATGGAAACTATTGGGGACAAGGCCGTAGCCAGGGGGGCTTATATAAAACTCTCCGCACAGTCCCCCCCCCCCCAAACCGCACAGCCCCCCCCCCAAACAAAATTCTGGCTACGGCCTTGATTGGGGCCACCTATAAAGTTATATTTAGTAATATATACTAGAAGTGATCTCGCTAGATAGTCACTTAGTTCCCAGGTTCTCCACCCGTGGGTCGGGTACCCCAAGGGCTACAGGAAAGGTTATGATGGGGGGGGCACTCAGCGACAGATAACTTTCGTTTACAAAACAAACCCAAGAGTTTGGAGAATGTCGCCAGTTCTCTGCTTGACTCATCACCAACCACGTGACCAAGTTTTGCCCAAGTATCGAATCACAATGGTGTAAGTACGTGCCATTATGAGAATAAGTACCTTCACTGCTAACCCACTTGTGTGGGGAAGGGGGGGGGTAGTCGCGGGCAGGGTCCGGCCTTTGGCCGACTTCACCGATTGCTTCAAATCGGGCCCCGCGCCTGGCAGGGGGCCACGCAATTTACATTTAGCATTAATAGTCACAGTTGTTAAATAATGAGAAGACGAACCTCGCAAGCATCCGTTAAATTTGGCCCCTCAATTCGTAAGGCCGGGCCTGTTCGCAGGCATACTTTTGCACCCTTTGGGGTACAATCGCAAAATTGGTTTAGAACCACTGGCTTAATTCCATTTTTTTTTTCTTAAGAACGTTTCTGGCTACCCCTTGCTTAGTACTTTTATACCAGATGAATGTACCGGACTGGGATGTTAGGATTCATTAGGTTCATAGATATTATAACTTGACTAGCTGTAACCCTGCAAAACATTTGCAAAGAGTTGTATCCCCTTAGGTTTGATCGGTAGGCTAGTAGGTTATTTTTTGGTTTTCGGGCAGGTCCGATTTTTTTCATGATTGTATTTTAAACTGGAATACTGTTGTATTAATTCTTTACTTTCGATTTAACGCAGAACCCAAAATCGCTATTATATTATTAGATAAGCGATAATACAACATATAGTCCATTATGTATTGGTGATTATAAATGATGAATGAACTCACATCGTATTCGAATCAATTGGATTCAAAATGACGAAGAATTTTAAAATACAGCATGATTCAAATCTCATATGATATTTTTATCATAATGTCATCAGTTATTTTTTTTTTACAACGTTGAAGCATTACACTATCAAGGGGCTAGTAACTCTTTGCTCAATTATAAAACAGCCGGAGTTATCACGTTTGGTTTCACTAGCGGCCATAAAGTGAAATGCACCAATCCCTTCGGTTTAGTCACGTGACTTCATTCCGCACCAGTCCAGCCGACCATACTCCCATAATGCAACAGCGCGCGGTGTCGATATGACATTTCATCTCCTTGGCAAAATTTCACTATGTCCGAAGTCCATTAATGTGTTTATCTCATTCTATTATTATTATTATTCTTTTTTGTGGTCAGTACTAAAATTTAACGTTCTTGCTTAGTCTGGAACTACAATGCTAAATTCACGATCAGGGAAAACTCGTAAAGAAATATGTGTCTTTGTTCACAGGTGACTGTTTTACTGAATATGCGTCTTTGTTCGCAGGTTTCTGTTTTACTGAATATGTGTCTTTGTTCGCAGGTTTCTGTTGTACTGAATGACAATGTATCTTTGAAAATAGACCATTTTAAATACTCAACCAATAACCTTCAAATAATAATCTATTTTTTTACTGTTTTAACAAAGAATGAATAAACTCTATACAAAAAAGTAAATAGTATTTAATACACTAACACAGGGCTTCTTTTACTATGGGTCGCGACCCCATTTGGGGTCGCGTAGCAAAGTTCTGGGGTCGCGAGAGATAAAAATACAATTTAACAGAAAATGTTTTTTAACTTGTAAAATATTAATTTATTTTTCTTTTATATTTGTATGGGGTCGTCAAGAAACTCGCAATCATAAATGGGGTCGTGAATTACAAAAGTTTAAGAAGCCCTGCACTAACATAATCGAAAAAGAAAATAGAGTAACGCTTTATCTTTCGTGCTGCAGTATTTATCACATCACTTATTGTGTTACTGCATCGCGAACTTAAACAACAACAAAAAAATCTACAAAGGGAAACAGCTCCTTAAGTTCTGCACTATTGTTCGCGGTGCGAGAGAAAGTTAAAAAAGAGAGTAGCAGCCCCTGTTTGCAGAAGCTGAAACATGTCAATAGACAGGACCAAGTCTGTTTTTGTGTGAAGCGTATTTTTTGTCAATGACTTGAATTGTGCTCAGAGCATTTCCTTCGCTATTTCAGAAGGTGGAAAGAGAAAAGAACAAGACCCACCGAGTGAGCAATATGCCAGGGGCAAACAACTATTAGATATTACAGCGGTATCGCGCATTAGTGATCGCCCTTGCGTCACCCTGCCTACGATTCCAACTGTCCCGTACCACTGAAATCGAATCTGGTTTATTGACTTCCCCCCTGGGCGGGATCGATCTGGGAGGACATCAAGGGAGGATTTCGAACACCACCCACCGCCCACCCACCGCCCCCGGGCACCCACCACCGAACTCTTTAAAGCGTTTGACATCAAACTTGTGGACAGAACGCCACCCGACTGTAATCTTGTTTGATGGCATATCTCTCACACACACCCCACCCACCCCCTTTCCCGCGTCATCGGTGTGTGTCATTTCTGGATGACATTGCCATTTGATCAGGGCCGTAAAAAAAACGGTATTGATTTGAAGGGCGTCGTTAGTTCGTCGTTAGTTCGTCGTTAGTCTAGAATAACAAGGACGTTTAATTTTATGTCTGTAAATAAAGTGGACACCACGGAGGGAGGCGGGGGAGGGGGGAGAGAGGGAGGGAACTGGCCACCCTGTCACAGATTCCATGTACTTGATGTCATGTACTTTATGTCATGTATTTGATGTCATGTGTTTGATGTCATGTGCTGGATGACATATGCTTGATGCCATGTACTTGATGACATGTACTTGGTGAAAATGTACTTGATGTCGTGTACCTGATGACATTACCTGATGTTATAAACTTGATGTCATGTACTTGGTGTCATATACTTGATGTCATATACTTGATGTCATATGCTTGATGTCATGTACTTGGTGCCATGCCGAGCCGTTGATATATTGTTTGGCGCCTTATGTAAAGACTTTGTTATATTCTTCGGACCTTGGGCTAAAGTAATTCATTGGGCTCTAATACTGTCAGTGGTGAGATTAGGGGGGGGGATTCATTGGGCTTTATCAATGGTCAGCTGGTCAGCCTAGCAATGAGGACGTCTCTATTTCCACGTGAGATCAAAAGATAAAAAAAAGTTATGGTCACCATAAAAAAGGTAGTGGAAGGGGGGGGGGGTGATTGGTCTTACTTGAGGTGTGGAAGGAAATCTTTTGTTCAAGTGCTCTGACCAATCGCTAGTCAAGTGCTGACTCATTCAATTCTGGGATTTTGATCAGCAAATTTATTTTGTTTGTTTTATTCCGGTTAGAGTTTTTAATTCATCGGCCCGGGTTAGAGAGTTCTTGCATGTTGTTGTTTTTTTACGTCATGAAATCTGAAATAATTTGACCGCGCATAGGAAGGACTGGACACGGGGAGTGGGGGGGGGGGAGATGTGCTGTCCTCAGATTTCAGAATGAAATTTTGACAATATTAATGACCTTTATTTGACATTGATTCAGTTTGAGGCTGATTGCATTCAATTTGGAAAAAAAAAGTAAAAAAAACTAAAACAGGAATAAAGTAAAAATAACAAGTGGGAGGAACGGAATAGGGGGTGGGGTTTGATGATGAAGGAACCCAATGTTTATTTTGGGCCTTAAATGTCAACGTAAATAGAAACTGGGTGGAGGGGGTAGTGACGGGGGGGGGGGCGTGTGAGATATTCAATGAGAGGGAAAAACTGGGTAAGTAAATAGAAATAATCGAATTACAATTTTTTTTTTCCCGTTATCTACATAAATGTTATTAATTTGTTTTCTTTGGGTCTGATGTTTATCGAAACAATATTTTAGAAAATAGACAATAATTGACTTATATTGAGATATTATTGGCTATTTTCTAAACATTGGATTATGCTTTTTTTTTTTTGTTTATGTATGCTTGGTGATTGTTTAGTTCGTTTTTTTTTGTTTGTTTGTTTGTTTGTTCGTTTGTTTTTTTAAGATTGGTAAACAAATATGAGACTTGTAGGTACAAAGATTGTTGAGGTTCAATCTAAAATGTATGCCCATCAAAAGACACAAAGCTATGACATCTTTCACATATTAAGTCATAAACTGAAATGTTTTCCTGACATAAAACGAAAACTCAAACTCCCCCCTACTTGGACATAATTACCGTATTTCTTTTCACCATAAAGTCGCGGGACACTCACGCGCCGCTAGCGCCCCCCCCCCCGCTCCCCGTTCTAATGACGCCTCTGGCGCCTGACTGTTATCAGCAGTAGTACCATAACGTCTGCTGTACCACCGGCCAGCACCAATGTGTCTTATTAATTGCTCACAAGTAAATGAAACACCATTCCGCCAAGTAAACTAACCGCCGGACTGGAGTTTGAACGCTAAACCCAGCTGTTTGCTTTCGCCCTCCTCGACTTCACACACACACACACACACACACACACACACACACACAACACACACACACACACACACACACACTCGGCATACAGATAGACAAACAAGAGGATCGTGCATTTTATTTGGTCTCAACAAGATATGAAGTTTTGTTTGAATACTTTAATCCAGTCCACCGCTTCCCACCCTCTCTCTACCCCACCCACAAACAACCCCCCCTTCCCATACACCACAACACACGCACACACGCACGCACAACCCACATTTATGCGAGGGGGGGGGTGGTGGGAAGGGATACTTCGCTCTTTTGATGGATGATATTAATAACCCTCTTTCATAATCTATTACACCAGATGGGTTGTGTTGGGTTCGGTTCTTTAATTAGTTTTCTCAATCAAACATGAAATGTAAACACACAAATTGAACATTTATATCGATCGTTGCCATGGCGACCACTTTACTAAGTCGTGGCCTATATATAAATATATGTATACCAATTATACACTACTCTTAAAACGTCACTTCCAGGGGTAATTTTAATTAGGTCACTTGTCCAGTCATATTTTATTTTTTAATTTTTGTTCCGGTTAGTCGAATATAAAACGATGCGGTAGTGAAGTACACAAGCTGGTGTCTGTAGAGTATCTGTAGAGTATCTGTAGAGTATTTGTAGAGTATCTTTAGAGTATCTGTAGAGTATTTGTAGAGTATCTGTAGAGTATCTGTAGAGTATCTGTAGAATATCTGTAGAGTATCTGTAGAGTATCTGTAGAGTATCTGTAGAGTATCTGTAGAGTATTTGTAGAGTATCTGTAGAGTATTTGTAGAGTATTTGGAGAGTATTTGGAGTGATAAAGTTTGTATAACTGAAAACATTTTCTTGGATTTCGGAGACGTCATCTTGCATGACAGACAGATAGATAGATAGATAGATAGATAGATAGATAGATAGATAGATAGATAGATAGATAGATAGATAGATAGATAGATAGATAGATAGATAGATAGATAGATAGATAGATAGATAGATAGATAGATAGATAGATAGATAGATAGATAGATAGATAGATAGATAGATAGATAGATAGACAAACGGTCAGAAACACAGTTAGTCAGACATACTGAGAGACGGACGGATGGATGAATTAAATGCAGCCCCGTAGCGTGAAAATTCTACAGGAGGGGGCAGGCATTCTACATCAGGGGCCAGGCAATAGCAGGGGGGGCAGGTAATACATTTTACTAAGTAGAACAAATAAGCAGGGGGGGCAGAAAAAACGCAGGGGTGCCCGGCCCCCTGCCCCCCTTCCCCGCACGTTACGGGCCTGATTAAATGATTGGTTGAAAAATAGATGTATATATTTTATCATTTGATATGCACAGTAATTTCTCTGTTTCTATTCACAATTGTGTGTTTATATATATATATATATATATATATATATATATATATATATATATATATATATATATATAAATATATGTTTGTTTGTTTATGCAGAGAATTTGTTTTCTATTAGACCAGCGGTCAACTACTAAATGTAATTGTCTGGGTCATACGAACGTGGACAGCTCTGGTCGTTTTCGTCTTCAACTGCCGAAGAAAACGGGTTTGTTTTGAATCCAAAATGGAAATGTTTGATGAAGTGATCCTGGCAATGTTGCTCATGAATATTAATGAACCCTCTGGACCTATGTGTGTCATGCTTACTATAGCTTTTTATTGTGCCGAGGAATGAGTTAAATGGGAGCATAAAGTTTGTTTTGGTGAAAAGTTCACATTTTATTTGAGAAACTGTTTAACAATATTCAAAGTCTTATTAATTACATTAAATTATCCTAGTAGCTCAAATTTACAAAGTCTACGTAAATGAACTGAACACTTTGGGCCTCTACATTGGTAGCTCTGGCAAAACTATATACTTTTTTAATAATACATTCCATACAACTACATACAACATGAAAGCGTCTTCTTCGTGTACTAGACACTCAAAGCGAGCACAATGTTCCTACATGGACACTCACTTTTAGGATTAACTTTCCTTCCAAGTATCTCATACAGGGCCAGGCCGTACTTTGTTTCTAAGAAGGGGAGGGTCCAAAACACCCGGGGGACAGCGCTTTCATGGTGGGAGGAGGGGGGATTATGGTTGTACCCGGGCGGCGGATAGCAAACCCGCAGAAAGGGGGGCGGAGGGGGGCAAATGCCCTGGGGCCCGGTGAGTTTTAGGGGCCCGGACTGAGCTGGCCAATCAACTTTTGAAAATATTATTATCAGCACGGGGGGCCGTGACAGCCCTGCCAAGGGGCCCGAAATTTCTGTCGGTGGGCCTGGGGGATAGTCTTGGCACGGCGCTGATCTCACAAGCCTTTTTATGTATGAGTCGCCTAACGCGCGGTTGATTATCTTTATATGGCTGTAGCAAACGTATTGCTGTTAGCTATAAATAAGCAGAGAAACTTCAAAAAATGTATTCCGTTTTTCTCACCCTCGCCATACATGAGACAGCGCTGGTTATGGAGGCACCACGGGGGAATGGGGCTAACGGGGGTCTCGAACCATGCACCTGCCGCACGGAGATCGGGCTTGCGACCAAAGCGCCACATGATCACCCTTGACGTATCACTGGACTTTGATCGGACTGAACGGGTGGACTGACCCTTGGTCACCGGCCTCGCTCGCGTCACGGTCGACTGGACAACACGCCGCTTATCGGTTAACTGACCTTCACAAAAAAAAAAACCTCGTGTCCAAACTAAACTATCATGTTTTTTTTTTCTTTTGTTTTTGAAGAAGTCGTCAATTTTGATTGAAACGTGGCAAATTGAACTGTTCCCTTACTGATCAGTTCAATGGACAGTTCAACTCAATATTACTTTGGTTTCAAATTTTTTAAGTTTTATATAACTTTATGACGTAACTGGAGGTATTCATCTTTGTATTGCTATTACGGAAATATTGCTGTTAACTATCTTTATATGGCTTTTAGAAAAATATTGCTGTTAACTATCTTTGTATGGCTATTACGGAAATATTGCTGTTAACTACTTTTTTATGGCTAAGACTAAAAAAATAGCTGTTAACTATCTTTGTATGGCTATTAGGAAAATATTGATGCTAAATATCTGTATGAATATGACGAAAGTACTGCTGTTAGCAATATTTATATGGCTATGACAAAAATATTGCTGTTAACTAAAGTTAGCAACAGTGTTAAATCAAAACAATCAGTGACAGAAGAGCACAAACACACACCCACCCACACACACACCCACACACCCACACACACACACACACACACACACACACACAGGGACACTGTTGACCAATAATTTCGTATCTAAAAATAAACACACGTTACGTAAGAGCTAAAGTTACATCCGGGAACCTGTTTCACCAGCCACTGTTTTGTTTCTAAATCAGACGGCAGACAGCGATCATCTCATTTTAGAAAAAGTTGGGAAGCACTACCCCCCCCCCCCCTTTAAACACCCGCAAATTACTTACACGAGACAGCCAATCAAATTCCCCGACTCCGTTTACGTCACAATTTTTACGGTCTATTTTTGGCGCCTACGTCATATTAGCCTTTTGACATCCTTGTTGTCGCGGCCTCAGGCGTAGCAACCGGAAGTAAGCCACCCCCCCAGGCCGCGCGTATTAAATGAAGACTTACATACAAGCTACAAAGGCTACAGCGTAGTGCCCCTACTTTCTTGTGGGGGGGGCCCAAAAATTGTCCGAGCGAGCAATAGTTACATAGTCATAAATAGCTGGACTTACTAAGGGCCTCATTTATCAGATAGCTTAGGGCCTTATCAAGTCTAAGTCCGGCCCTGTGAAGACCGCGTGCGGAGGGAAACTAAATATTCCGCAGGCCATGTGCCTCGCACATACAATTTACCGTAGGCCCCGAGGACTGATCAGGCCGCCGTGACCGTTGTTATCTGAAGCGGTATTTCCTCACAAGTCCAGGCCCGAGTGATGGCAATTGGTGAATTATTTTTACGTTCTTTTTTTAAGGTCGTCAATCAAATTCAAGACATTTTGCTCTTAAAACTACTCGTCGTTAACCAAGTACGTCTTATAAAAGGCCGTCGTTAACCAAGAACGTGGTTCTATAAGGCGGTAGTTAACCAAGTACGCCTTTGAACTAGGCCGTCGTTAACCAAGAACGTCGTTAAATAGGGCGGTCGTTAACCAAGTATGTCTTTGTACAAGGCCGTCGTTAACCAAGAACGTCGTTAAATAGGGCGGTCGTTAACCAAGTATGTCTTTGTACAAGGCCGTCGTTAACCAAGAACGTCGTTAAATAGGGCGGTCGTTAACCAAGTACGCCTTTGAACAAGGCCGTTGTTAACCAAGAACGTCGTTAAATAGGGCGGTCGTTAACCAAGTATGTCTTTGAACAAGGCGGTCGTTAACCAAGAACGTCGTTAAATAGGGCGGTCGTTAACCAAGTACGCCTTTGAACAAGACCGTCGTTAACCAAGAATGTCGTTAAATAGGGCGGTCGTTAACCAAGTATGTCTTTGAACAAGGCCGTCGTTAACCCAGTACGTCGTTAACTAGGGCGGTCGTTAACCAAGTACGTCTTTATATAGGAACGTCGTTAACCAAGTACATCGTTAAATGTGGCCGTCGTTAACCAAGTACCATTGCATTGCACATTGCGGTAAGCGACGGTGAACCCTCATGTCCCCATGTGTCCCGCCTGTCCAGACAAATCCTTGCACAATTACACTTCGAATGTCGAAATGACGACAATCGTTCCGACAACTAAAGTTCTGATAAAGAGTCCGTCACCCTAAATATCCATGGAACAAATGAAAAGGTCACACCAAAGAGTGCAGCGGGGTAAGAAAGAAAAGAAAAGGGGAATCTATAAAAGTTCTAAGAAGACAAGATATTTCAGCCGGTCGTAAACACGTCTGTGGAGAGAGAGAGGTGATTCATGGCCTAGTCACATGACCTATCGCGCTGTCACATGACGCCATGTCACGCCTTGCTGTGACCTGTGACCTTTTAGTGTGAAGGCCATCATCTGGACAGAAGTAGAAAACAATATCTCGATTTCTTGAGACTTCAGACGTACGGTCATAATGACGTCATCGAATCAAACAAATAAGTAAATCTTCACAGTAGCGTCGTCTTGTGTGATAAAAGATAGGGCACATTGCTCGGGGCGTCGTCTTGTGTGATAGGGCACATTGCTCTGGGCGCCGTCTTGTGTGATAGGGCACATTGCTCTGGGCGCCGTCTTGTGTGATAGGGCACATTGCTCTGGGCGCCGTCTTGTGTGATAGAGCACATTGCTCATCAGTTATCGCAAAGAATCCCTGGCAATGGGCCAACACTATAAACAAGCCATTGAGCTAAATTTTCGACTTTATTGAAGTCACGTGTACAACTCATTCCATGAGTATTTAACATACATTTCTGCAGTGCTTTTTTTTTTGTAAAGAAATAGGTCCCGGTACTCTGTGATGGATTGCCTAACTTTTAACTACCAATAGGTGCCGATATTCTGTGATGGATTGCCTAACTTTTAACTACCAATAGGTGCCGGTACTCAGCGATGGATTGTCTAACTTTTAACTATCAATAGGTGCCGGTATTCTGTGATGGATTGCCTAACTTTTAACTACCAGTTCGCACCTATTTTAATTCTTATTGCGCGCAATTTTAAAATAATTCAATTTTAACAAATTAATAATATAATCAATTAATAATAAACGTTAAAATACAAGAAAAGTTATATTTTTTTCCCCACATTGACAAAGGTCCCGGTACGCCGTACCGGCGCGTACCGGCGCGTACCGGCACAAAAAAAGCAGTGCATTTCTGGATGAATAAGATGTGCGCCTAATATTTTCCGATTAGCTTACATTCGTCAGACGTAACTAAACGAACAGATTTCTCGATTGAAGATTTAATTCACTTGCAATTTTCAGCATTTGTAGGTAAAAATCAAATACAAGGGTCCCCCTTCCCCTCCACACACACACTTGGTGACGGAAATTATCTTCGAAGGTGTTATTGATTGGGAATTGAGTACAGAATACGTAATTTGTGTGACGTTTGCATTACACTTCTCGTGACGATACAGTGTCACACAATCTAGCAATGTACAGTGTCACACAATCTAGCAATACAGTGTCACACAATCCAGCAATGTACAGTGTCACACAATCCAGCAATACAGTGTCACACATTCCAGCAATGTACAGTGTCACACAATCTAGCAATGTACAGTGTCACACAATCCAGCAATGTACAGTGTCACACAATCCAGCAATGTACAGTGTCACACAATCCAGCAATGTACAGTGTCACACAATCCAGCAATGTACAGTGTCACACAATCCAGCAATGTACAGTGTCACACAATCCAGCAATGTACAGTGTCACACAATCCAGCAATGTACAGTGTCACACAATCCAGCAATGTACAGTGTCACACAATCCACCAATGTACAGTGTCACACAATCCAGCAATGTACAGTGTGACACAATCTTTTAATATAATAAACCAACAGCCTGTCTCATATAATCTTAAGAATACGTGTATCATTCAGTATACATTAGTAAACGTTATCAGAGAACCCGTGGGGGGGGGGGGAAGGGGGGAGAGAGAAAGACAGAGAGAGAGAGAGAGAGAGAGAGAGAGAGGAGATTCATTGTTCACACATTACGTAAGACTGTCTCTGTATTCTGATCTAAACCAAAACTACAACCAACCAAAAAAAATAAACGAAATTGCTGCCAATTAAAATCCCGGCTATGACGTCATGAAAATGGTGGTTTGGGGAGGGGGGGGGGGGCTTTGATATCAGCTGATTAGTGGGCTATTTTTTTTATTGGTCAGACCTGACGCATTTGGGTTTCCGTAATAATGGCAAAGATCAAATGATAGTGAAACATTCCATTTGGAAACGTAATCCAATACGTCACTATTTTAGTTGTTTGATCTAAAATAATTTGTACCGTACGTCTATTTTTTTTTTTACACTAACTAATTAGATAAATAAAAAATTAGAAGTTTTATATTTTTGTTCATTTTTAAAGCGATTTTTTTATAGACCGTCTCTCTACCAGATATGTAGACTGCGAGTTAGACAAATGGAAATAGAATCAATTAGATAAAAAGCTTTGACTATTAGAATGGGAATTATATATACAGACAGACAGGTAGACAGCAACATATATAAATAGAAATCTCTTTCCATAATTGATTAGATTTTTGTAATTTAAAAAAAAAAACTTAAAATTATATGTGAAAAAAACTTTTTATGAAAATCAATTTTCGTCTTTGACTGTCTCCATGTAAATACTACAGGTTGTTGTCAGGTATTTAGAAAGACGTTCAGTGAATACTGCAGGCTGTAGTCAGTTATTTAGAAAGAAGTTCAGTGTATTCTGCAGGCTGTTGGTCAGGTATTTAGAAAAACGTTTAGTGAATACTGCAGGCTGTAGTCAGTTATTTAGAAAGACGTTCAGTGTAATCTGCAGGCTGTAGTCAGTTAATTAGGAAGACGTTCAGTGTAATCTGCAGGCTGTGGTCAGGTATTTAGAAAGACGTTCAGTGTATTCTGCAGGCTATAGTCAGGTACATAAAATGACGTTCATTGTATTCTGCAGGCTGTAGTCAGGTACATAAAATGACGTTCAATGTATTCTGCAGGCTGTAGTCAGGTATATAAAATGACGTTCAATGTATTCTGCAGGCTGTAGTCAGGTATATAAAATGACGTTCAATGCATTCTGCATGCTGTAGTCAGGTACATAAAATGACGTTCAATGTATTCTGCAGGCTGTAGTCAGGTATATAAAATGACGTTCAATGTATTCTGCAGGCTGTAGTCAGGTATATAAAATGACGTTCAATGTATTCTGCAGGTGGCGCCACAATGCTCGTCCGACCACAGTGTTTGTAGAATTCTGGGAGGTGCGACGGATGACCAAACTCTCTGCCAGTGTCCGTCTGGTGTTTCTTGTCCAGCTCAACCGGATGGATCTCAGTCGTTACAATTTGGTGCCATGTTAAGGTCAGTTTAACCCCATTCTTGACCGGACTGCATATGTGGCAGGGGCATTAACTGTGGATTTTTTTTTTTGGAACCGTTTTTTTTTCTTAAAACTGAAAACGTCTAATTGTGTGTTTTCTTGGGGAAGATTTAGTAATAAATTTTTTAGACACTTTTTAATGTTTTCTTTTTAATTTTGTAAACATGTTCTTGCTCCATGGCAAAGCATGATTCAATAATTAATTTTGCAATTAATAATTTTTTTTTAATTACCAATAAAGGGATATAATCGTGTTTATCCATAATGAACGTCACAAATAAATGGGCTACTTCCCTTGCATCAATAGCAGGGCTAGCACATGATTACAGCGTGATGATAGGTAGGGTTCGAAGTCGCGTAACGTAACGCGTAGGTTACCGTAAATTACGCGTAATTTACGGTAACGTAATTTTGAAAATTACGCGTAAATTACGGTAATTTAAAAATGCATATTTGACGGCCATTTTTAATTGTTTCTGTCGCAATTCGTTGTGTTAACAGTGGTGATTAATTAATTACAGTGATTAGGAGTACCATCTACATCCGGCCACAAGCCTAAACCGAAAGTATTCGTTTGGTAAAACAGCGTAAACCGCAAAGTATATTGTTTGTTTTTAATCGTTTCAGTAAACATAATAAAATATTTTCAATAAGGAAGCCAAAGTCTGGTTAAAAATAAGACAAAATCATAAAAATTTTCGATGAAGTACACAATGCCGCCATGAGCTGTATGGCAAGCGGCCGCAAGCCAAACGGGGAGGTTATAAAATAAAAAAAATCCAAAAAAAAAATGTTTTTTTTTATACATTATCTACAGTACCGTACCCAGGATTTTGTTTTTTGGGGGGAGGGGCTGTTCCAAGTTTTTAAAGGCAAATTTTTGACAATTTTTTATGAGTTACTATCAGCAATAACATTTGGGGGGGGGGGCTGCAGCCTCCCAGCCCTCCCCCTCCACCACCCTGGGTACGGCCTTGATTAACTTTATATGTTCCAAATGTCATGAAACGTATAGAAAACATTTTACTGTGTATAGTGCTTCCGTCGATCGCGTCGGCCGTATTACGCTGCGTATTGCACCCACGTCGTCTGTATTTCGCTGCGGATTGCACCAGCGTTGATCGCGTGTGCCGTCTTTTGCTGAGTCCGGCACCCGCGGCGGCCGTATTTCGCAGCGCATTACACCCGTCCAGTGTCGACCGTATTAGACGGTATTACTCAGCCAAAGATGGCCGCCGCTGATGCAGTAAGTACACGACGAAATACGTGGACGACGGGCAAATTAGTATGAGCGGTAAATTACAAGTAAAAACCTTTGAAAACATTATTAAAAATACACCTACTAGCAATCAGTGAGCGTGAGCAACAAAAGGAACATACACTTTCAAAAAATTGGGCATTAATGGTACGCGTAATTTTGGCGTAACTTACGCGTAACTTACGCGTAAATTACGCGTAAATTACGCGCGCCAATCTTACGCGTAATTTTCGAACCCTAACGATAGGTGAAAGCTATACACGCGCGTGTATTAAAAAGAATATATAGATTAGAAAACTGTTGGTTTTAAAAAGCTGTGTTTTTATCGTGTCAAGTTATGTTTATGAATATATATATATATATATATATATATATATATATATATATATATATATATAACATTCTAAGCAATGATTGTAGTATACAACCCCGTATCGTGAACATTCTACAGCAGGGGCCAGGCATTCTACAGCAGAGGCCAGGCAATAGCCAGGGGGCCCAGGTAATAAAGTTTTATAAGTAGAGCAAATAAGCAGAGGGGCCAGACAAAACGCAGGGGGGCCGGCCCCCTTGACCTCCCCCCCCCCTGCACGCTACGGGCCTGGTAGTATAGAAGTATAAATACCAGCCGTTGTCCGGACGAATAGTGTCGGGTGACGCTATTTTTATGAATGCAAGTGTTTGTGTCTGTGTTGTTCTTGTTTGAGTTTGATGTCTGCCTGCTTTATCCCAGATCTTTTGCGATGTATTGCGAGCTGTATGTATAGTCAATGGTAAAATGTAGGGGGTGTACTCAGATGTGTTGGTCGTGTGTCGTACAATGATTTCTTTGTTCTCCAGTTTTTTTTTTTTAAATTACTTATGTGTGTAAGTGGAACTCTCCTAAAAAAATCGAAGCCGACAGATAATATGCTATTAATACGAAAAAAAAAGCCACAATGACAATATTGTCACCTATATACGCTGGATTACCAGTATTTGCAACACTTCCCCCGTATACTTTAATTTGAACACCAATATAGTGTTTTATAAATATACAAGCAGAAATTAATTAGTAATAAATGAGGTGCCTAGCTTTGAGCATATAAGTGTATTTCTATTTTATATTTATAAGTAGTCTCTTCTTCAAAATCCTGTAATTTTCTATAATAATAAAAAAACAATATATCATTGTCATCACCCCTGTTTGATATTTCAACACTCACACGACAAATTACAGAACTCAAGCACGAATACATGTGTCACACGGCACTATCTTCCCGCGCAACACCGGGTACAACTTCAAGTGTGTGTATATTGTTACGACTTTCCCAAACTCTCTCTAGGTAGGCACTAAAGGACGTGTGGGCTCGTTAGTTGAATAATAAGGTTTATTCACAGTCTACAATGTACAAGCTACAATAGCCCAGACGAAAACAGAACAAAGTCTAGTATGCGTACAACTAATCCAGTTGAAACGAGTTGACGTGTTATCGCTGACAACGTGCCGAAAGATAGATAGATAGATAGATAGATAGATAGATAGATAGATAGATAGATAGATAGATAGATAGATAGATAGATAGATAGATAGATAGATAGATAGATAGATAGATAGATAGATAGATAGATAGATAGATAGATAGATAGATAGATAGATAGATAGATAGATAGATAGATAGATAGATAGATAGATAGATAGAGATGTGTGTGTGTGTTTGTGTATTTGTAAACGTTAGTGAGTGTGAATGTCTTGGGATAACATTGTTCATCATTATTTTGACCTATTTACAGGTACGTCACTTGCCAACCCATATCCCAGCTCCAGCGGTGCTCAGACAACCAGAGGGCGGTGTACGTAGACTCAGACTTTGATTTAAGTGTGGGGCACACCACGACCACCCGAATGACGGTAAACGAGTAACTGTGTTGTTATTTATTTTAACCTCGGTTATTAATTCATTCATTGTAAGCGTTTCTTCTCTTTCGGCTGGCACAGCGGCCGGGTCCATTCTATGGGGGTGGGGGGTAACGATCGTTTTAATTTGATTTCATGGGGAGGGAACCCTTCTCAAGAAGTGGACTGGCCCATAATGCAATCGTCTGAAGTTGACTTATATTCAGCAACCACGGTGTCGTCGAGATCTTTTTTTTTTAATAGCTTCCAGCAGCCCCGTAGCGTGAAAATTTTACAGCAGGGGCCCAGGCATTCTACAGCAGGGGCCAGGCATTCTACAGCAGGGGCCAGGCATTCTACAGCAGGGGCCAGGCATTCAACAGCAGGGGCCAGGCATTCTACAGCAGGGGCCAGGCATTCTACAGCAGGGGCCAGGCAATAGCAGGGGGTCCAGGTAATACATTTTACTAAGTAGAACAAATAAGCTACGGGCCTGACTTCCAGTGTCCCCCCACACACACACACCCCTGTCCCCCAACAATGAGTACGGTGCTGGCTCTCATTAATTAGATTTTGCGGCCCGGCTCTCTGTGTCATAGCACGGCACGGACATGGGGGATCTAGAATGCACGTGCTACATTAACTACACGTGTTACAGTTCTTCTCATCTCACCATCAATTCTTGTTGTTACAAATTGCGTGCATTATGTCACTCAGTTCTTTGATCTCTCTCTCCATCAATTCTTGTTTATTGTTTATTTAGGTTCTGTGTAACTGTGACCCAGGCCATAAGATAGAGACTTATGGTGAGTCTTCCGACACGCAAACCAAAGGACAGACCAGCAACGCTAAACTAATCAACTTCAAATTTTACCACAGATGTTTAGGTAAGTTCCTAGCAAATCATATTTGTTCCGAAATAGGGAACTGGGAGATGCAATTAAGAAGTTCGTTATACTTAAAATTCGCTAAAGACATCCTTTGTTCACCCTGAATCAGTAATCCTTTACAATAAATATATTTTATGATAATGGTGAATGACGATTATGACGTAATTTCCGCTACGCTGTGATATAACTGCAGTGCGCATTAATTATATTTTACCATCAAACGGTTGTCCTTAACAGAGCATTATGGGTGTCTTCATATTGTTAAGTTCAAAGTTTAGCCTACTGGTAGACTCACCAAATGTGTCACGTTCAGATAGTCAGGCTCACCAAATATGTCACGTTCAGATTTGTCAGGCTCACCAAATGTGTTACGTTCAAATTTTTCAGGCTCATCAAATGTGTCACGTTCAGAATTGTCAGGCTCACCAAATGTGTCACGTTCAGATGTGCCAGACTCACCAAATGTGTCACGTTCAGATGTGTCAGACTCACCAAATGTGTCACGTTCAGATGTGTCAGACTCACCAAATGTGTCACGTTCAGATGTGTCAGACTCACCAAATGTGTCATGTTCAGATGTGTCAGACTCACCAAATGTGTCACGTTCAGATGTGTCAGGCTCACCTAATGTGGTTACGTTCATATTTGTCAGGCTCACCAAATGTGTCACGTTCAGATGTGTCAGGCTCACCAAATGTGTTACGTTCATATTTGTCATTCTCACCAAATATGTCACGTCCATATTTGTCAGGCTCACCAAATATGTCACGTACATATTTGTCAGGCTCACCAAATATGTCACGTACATATTTGTCAGCCTTACCAAATATGTAATTTATGCACCTCGCGAATTTCGTATTGGTTTCGCTGCAATGGTTTTATTATATAATAATGCTAACAATGTATCCGAATCGATGCTTTTTCGCAGCCGTCATTATTTCATTATTATTTTCTTTTTGGTTTGTTTACCATTGTAACAACTACACATGCGAGAAAAAAAAACTTCGACAAATAGCGGAAATGCGAATGTTTTCTGATCTGCAGCGGAAATCTGAAATCGTCTGAATATTTCGATAAGTATGTCATTGCAGCGAAACATAAGGAATTTGCGAGGTCTAGATATAGGAATTTCCGTCCGGTCGGAGGGTGGGGGGGGAGGGGGGTCTGACCTTTAATGTCTGAAAGATGCAATCCTATATGGCAGCAGATAAATATCTTCCGGTATTTCAGCCCAATGAGCAGTCCAGTTATATTTTAGGTCATTGCATATATAAATATTCTGACTAGGCTGCGCACATATTGTGACATGGTGCAATACAAAGAATATATATATATATATATATATATATATATATATATATATATATATATATTTATATATATCAGGCCCACCGAGAGAAATTTCGGGCCCCTGGGCAGGGCGGTCACGGCCCCCCCGTGCTGATAATATTTTCAAAAGTTGATTGGCCAGCTCAGTCCGGGCCCCTAAAACTCGCCGGCCCCTGGGCATTTGCCCCCTACCGCCCTCTCGGCGGCACTGTATGTATATATATATATATATATATATATATATATATATATATATATAAAGTATTAAGTAATATTAATAGTAATAATTCGATGAACGGAAATATGATTTATTACATATTAGTAGGATTGTCTAATACTAATTACGATTGGTTGATATATTTGCCCACAAGTTGAAGTACTGACTCCAAAAATTACGCATCAATTATTCTATTTCAGACAATGAAACATCAGGGACGACTCGCACGGCTAAAAGAAGTGTGGATGACGTCAGCAGCGTGTATACTTCTGCTGCTGAAGATGACGATAACTCCCTCCTAGACAAGAGAGCTCCAGGTGGAGATCACAGCGCCTTCTACAAGAAATCCTTCGACCAAGACGTCAGCAATTTCTACAAGAGGGGGTCGGATGATGTCAGCAATTTCTACAAGCGATCTCCAGGAGATCTTAGCGGTTTTTACAAAAGGGCCCCAAACGACGTCAGCAACTTCTACAAAAGGTCACCCAGTGACGTCAGCGGCTTCTACAAAAGAGCAACAGACGATCTAAGCGGCTTTTACAAAAGAGCGCCATCTGACCTCAGCAACTTCTATAAAAGAGCTCCAAATGACGTCAGCAACTTCTACAAAAGGGCCTTAGACAAACCTTGCGGTTTTTTAAAGAAAAGAGCCTCAAATGACGTCAGCAACTTCTACAAAAGGCGGATGGATGATATGAGCAGCTTCTATAAGAGGTCACCAAATGACATGAGCAACATCTTCGGTTGGTACGTATACGATTTATGCGGTTCCGACAAAAGAGCACCATCTGACCTCAGCAACTTCTATAAAAGGCGGATGGATGATATGAGCAGCTTCTATAAGAGGTCACCAAACGACATGAGCAATTTTTATAAGAGGTCACCAAATGACATGAGCAACTTTTATAAGAGGTCACCAAATGACATGAGCAACTTTTATAAGAGGTCACCAGATGATATGAGCAACTTTTATAAGAGGTCACCAGATGACATGAGCAACTTTTATAAGAGGTCACCAGATGACATGAACAACTTTTATAAGAGGTCACCAGATGACATGAGCAACTTTTATAAGAGGTCACCAGATGACATGAGCAACTTTTATAAGAGGTCACCAGATGACATGAGCAACTTTTATAAGAGGTCACCAGATGACATGAGCAACTTTTATAAGAGGTCACCAGATAACATGAGCAACTTTTATAAAAGAGGTCTTTCTGAGCAGAGTAGCTTCTACAAAAGATATTTCAATGGAGATGCCAGCAATTTCTACAAGAGAGAGACTCCCAGCACTTCCATAGACAAAGACAGCGGACTTAATGAGAATTGATGATAGGGTTGCGAGAAAGCTCTTTATAATCATTACAATATTATTATAATATAAAATATTCCTTCTTTATTCTGGGTTTTTTTCTGGGTTTTTTTTTCTGGATTATTTAAAACCAAATTTAAAAAAAAAACGAAATCTTCTGAAAACATTTAGGCTGCTGCTACAGACGTCAAATTGTAATTTGTTTGTGTCCTGAAGACATGTCTGTGCCCCGTTGTCTGCGATTTTTATGTCCCATTCCACTCAGGTGAATCGGGAAAGGGGAAGGGAGGTAAGTCGAGTAGTCGGAAGTGATAATCGTCAGACGACAAGACATTCGCTGTTTTAAATATTGAAACAAATAAAAACCTGTATTAATAAAGTATATTTTGCTTCAAGCCTAATGTTTCATTGAATTTTTTTTTATTTAATGAGATTCCAAACTTCTCTCAATGAGTAAAAATAATAGTACGCCCAAAACATTCTGTCTTTAAGTCAAATTCACACAAAACAATCTGTCTATAAGTCAACATTCACACAAAACATTCTGTCTATAAAACAACATTCACACAAAACATTCTGTCTATAAGTCAACATTCACACAAAACAATCTGTCTATAAGTCAACATTCACACAAAACAATCTGTCTATAAGTCAACATTCACACAAAACAATCTGTCTATAAGTCAACATTCACACAAAACATTCTGTCTATAAGTCAACATTCACACAAAACAATCTGTCTATAAGTCAACATTCACACAAAACAATCTGTCTATAAGTCAACATTCACACAAAACAATCTGTCTATAAGTCAACATTCACACAAAACAATCTGTCCATAAGTCAACATTCACACAAAACAATCTGTCTATAAGTCAACATTCACACAAAACAATCTGTCTATAAGTCAACATTCACACTGCTAATGAAAGCGTTATTTTTTTCTGAAGTTACCTACAGTCCAGCTAACATAGGTTACGTCCATCGGCGCAAGATTGCCAGCAATACTGGTTAACAAAACAAGCAATTCATGGTTAAACAAGTCATTCAAAACAAATCAAGTCATTCAAACAAAACAGATCATTCATGAATAAACAAGTGATCCAAAAACAAAACAAGTCATTCAAACAAAACAGATCTTACAAAAACAAAACAAGTCATTCAAACAAAACAGATCATACAAAATAAAACAAGTCATGCTAACAAGTCTTTCAAAACCAAATGCACCTAGACCTACGATCAAGTCATTATTAATAAAAAGCAAATAGTAAACCAAGACTTGACCAGAAATGGCATGACATGTACGATTCATGGTGGGAAAACATGTAAAAACTAAAGAGTGCATGTACTAGCGAGCAGAGATATTCCAAGTACTTAGCACGCAAGTACAAATACACAAGGTGAAAGTATGAGTGCAGGTACTTGAGTACAACTCGAGTACAGATACAAACAAGCACCAAGTA
Organism: Bulinus truncatus; assembly: GCA_021962125.1. NCBI lineage: Eukaryota > Metazoa > Mollusca > Gastropoda > Planorbidae > Bulinus > Bulinus truncatus. The sequence continues at coordinate 389,093 of JAGDYQ010000057.1, forward strand.
CCCTATATCTCACGCCTACCAAGCGATTAAATGTAGTATGAAAGTAAGAATGGGTCAGACTAGTACCAGTTAGTACCACTAGTACCAGTTAGTACCACTAGTACCAGTTAGTACCAGTTAGACCAGTGTTTCCCAAGGTGGTGTACGCTTACCCCAGGGTGGTAAGCGAAGAGATTGCCAGGGGGTACGCGCTCCACCGAGCTGAGAAAATGTGGGTAAACATGCACGGCTAAAGCAAAAACAATGACCGTACAAACAATTCCCCTCCACCCCCCCCCCCATTTATTTTTACTAGAGGTAGGCCAACTCAGTATTACGAAAATAAAAAGAACAGGGGGTAAGGCACAGATGTCGAAAGTTTGGGAAACACTGAATTAGACCAATAAGTGAGTGACGCCCCTGTAAGGATGATATGAAATCTCTTAGATCCTATAAACCACTAATGGGACGGTTTCTTTTGCGGTGCCCTTCTTTCATCCCCACCACAGCCGTAAGTGCAATGGCCATGGAGGCACCACGGGAGATATATCGGGAACTAAAAAAAAAAATCGCCCACCTAAATGGGACAATTTTTAGGTTTTTGTAGTAGCCCTTCTTTCATCCCCCACCACAGCCGTGAGTGCAATGGCCATGGAGCACCGCGGGAGACATAGCGGGGACTTAAGCCAAGACCTGAAAAATTTTCCTTGGTCCTCACCGGAGATCGAACCAGGTACCTTCAGGTCGACAGTCGGGCGCTTTAGACCAATAAGAAGAACTGATGCGCATGTGCCCGCAAAATTAAATGAGATTTTTATTTAAAAGAAAAGAAAAGTTAATTCAAAGAAAAATTATTAATTATGAACTACAGAATATTAGTCCCGTTTTATTCAATAAATATCTAATCCAAACTGGTCAATAATTGGGTCACGTCCATTCGTGTATTTCGTTTATTTGTTTGGTGACTTTTGTAAAGAGAACGTAGGTCATTGAAATAATCTATAGACTAAGGAATATCACACAAATCAGCCCTACTCCAGTCCTATTCCAGTCCTATCCCAGTCCTACTCCAGTCCTATCCCAGTCCTACTCCAGTCCTATCCCAGTCCTATCCCAGTCCTACTCCAGTCCTATCCCAGTCCTACCCCAGCCCTATCCCAGTCCTACCCCAGTCCTATCCCAGTCCTACTCCAGTCCTATCCCAGTCCTACTCCAGTCCTATCCCAGTCCTACCCCAGTCCTATCCCAGTCCTACTCCAGTCATACTCCAGTCCTATCCCAGTCCTACTCCAGTCCTACTCCAGTCCTATCCCAGTCCTATCCCAGTCCTATTCCAGTCCTACTCCAGTCCTATCCCAGTCCTACTCCAGTCCTATCCCAGTCCTACTCCAGTCCTATCCCAGTCCTACCCCAGTCCTGCTCTAGTCCTATCCCAGCCCTACTCCAGTCCTATACCTGCCCTACCCCAGTCCTACTCCAGTCCTACTCCAGTCCTATCCCAGTCCTACTCCAGTCCTACTCCAGTCCTATCCCAGTCCTACTCCAGTCCTATCCCAGCCCTACTCCAGCCCTACTCCAGTCCTATCCTACTCCAGTCCTATCCCGGTCCTACTCCAGTCCTACTCCAGTCCTATCCCGGTCCTACTCCAGTCCTACTCCAGTCCTACCCCAGTCCTACTCCAGTCCTATCCCAGCCCTACTCCTGTCCTATCCCAGTCCTACTCCAGTCCTACTCCAGTCCTATCCCAGTCCTACTCCAGTCCTATCCAAGTCCTACTCCAGTCCTATCCCAGTCCTACTCCAGTCCTATCCCAGTCCTACTCCAGTCCTATCCCAGTCCTACTCCAGTCCTATCCCAGTCCTACTCCAGTCCTATTCCAGTCCTACTCCAGTCCTATCCCAGTCCTACTCCAGTCCTATCCCAGTCCTACTCCAGTCCTATCCCAGTCCTACCCTAGTCCTGCTCTAGTCCTATCCCAGCCCTACTCCAGTCCTATCCCTGTCCTACCCCAGCCCTACTCCAGTCCTACTCCAGTCCTATCCCAGTCCTACTCCAGTCCTACTCCAGTCCTATCCCAGTCCTACTCCAGTCCTATCCCAGCCCTACTCCAGCCCTACTCCAGTCCTATCCTACTCCAGTCCTATCCCGGTCCTACTCCAGTCCTACTCCAGTCCTATCCCGGTCCTACTCCAGTCCTACTCCAGTCCTACTCCAGTCCTACTCCAGTCCTATCCTAGCCCTACTCCAGTCCTATCCCAGTCCTACTCCAGTCCTATCCCAGTCCTATCCCAGTCCTAATCCAGTCCTACTCCAGTCCTATCCCAGTCCTACTCCAGTCCTATCCCAGTCCTACTCCAGTCCAACTCCAGTCCTACTCCAGTCCTATCCCAGTCCTATCCCAGTCCAATCCCAGTCCTACTCCAGTCCTATCAAAGTCCTACTCCAGTCCTACTCCAGTCCTATCCCAGTCCTACTCCAGTCCTATCCAAGTCCTACTCCAGTCCTATCCCAGTCCTATCCCAGTCCTACTCCAGTCCTATCCCAGTCCTACTCCAGTCCTATCCCAGTCCTACTCCAGTCCTATCCCAGTCCTATTCCAGTCCTACTCCAGTCCTATACCAGTCCTACTCCAGTCCTATCCCAGTCCTACTCCAGTCCTATCCCAGTCCTACTCCAGTCCTATCCCAGTCCTATCCCAGCCCTACTCCATCCTATCCCTGTCCTACCCCTGTCCTACTCCAGTCATATCCCAGTCCTACTCCAGTCCTATCCTACTCCAGTCCTATCCCGGTCCTACTCCAGTCCTACTCTAGTCCTACTCCAGTCCTACTCCAGTCCTATCCCGGTCCTACTCCAGTCCTACTCCAGTCCTATCCTAGTCCTACTCCAGTCCTATCCCAGTCCTACTCTCCTATCCCAGTCCTACTCCAGTCCTACCCCAGTCCTATCCCAGTCCTACCCCAGTCCTATCCGTCCTACTCCAGTCCTATCCCAGTCCTACTCCAGTCCTACTCCAGTCCTATCCCAGTCCAAACCCAGTCCTATCCCAGTCCTATCCCAGTCCTGCTCCAGTCCGATCCCAGTCCTACTCCAGTCCTATCCCAGTCCTATCCCAGTCCTATCCCAGTCCAATCCCAGTCCAATCCCAGTCCTATCCCAGTCCTGCTCCAGAACTATCCCAGTCCTGCTCCAGTCCTATCCCAGTCCTACTCCAGTCCTATCCTAGTCCTACTCCAGTCCTACCACAGTCCTATCCCAGACCTACTCCAGTCCTATCCCAGTCCTACTCCAGTCCTATCCCAGTCCTACTCCAGTCCTATTCCAGTCCTACTCCAGTCCTATCCCAGTCCTACTCCAGTCCTATCCCAGTCCTACTCCAGTCCTATCCCAGTCCTACTCCAGTCCTATCCCAGTCCTACCCCAGTCCTACTCCAGTCCTATCCCAGCCCTACTCCAGTCCTACTCCAGTCCTACTCCAGTCATATCCCAGTCCTACTCCAGTCCTATCCTACTCCAGTCCTATCCCGGTCCTACTCCAGTCCTACTCCAGTCCTACTCCAGTCCTACTCCAGTCCTATCCCGGTCCTACTCCAGTCCTACTCCAGTCCTACTCCAGTCCCATCCTAGTCCTACTCCAGTCCTATCCCAGTCCTACTCTCCTATCCCAGTCCTACTCCAGTCCTACCCCAGTCCTACTCCAGTCCTATCCCAGTCCTACTCTCCTATCCCAGTCCTACTCCAGTCCTACCCCAGTCCTACCCCAGTCCTATCCGTCCTACTCCAGTCCTATCCCAGTAGTATCCCAGTCCTACTCCAGTCCTATCCCAGTCCTACTCCAGTCCTACTCCAATCCTATTCCAGTCCTATCCCAGTCCTATCCCAGTCCAATCCCAGTCCTACTCCAGTCCTATCCCAGTCCTGCTCCAGTCCTATCCCAGTCCTACTCCAGTCCTATCCCAGTCCTACTCCAGTCCTATCCCAGTCCTACCCCAGTCCTATCCCAGTCCTACTCCAGTCCTATCCCAGTTCTTCTCCAGTCCTATCCCAGTCCTACTCCAGTCCTATCCCAGTCCTACCCCAGTCCTATCCCAGTCCTACTCCAGATGTTACTTCGCATGACAAGATGCGCCAGAGAAATGCATGAATCCTCTAACACAGTGGCACCCAACCTCCGGTCAGCGGACTGGTATCGGTCCGTGGATCAAATGGTACTGGGTAGCCCAAGAAAACATAAAAATTATTTCATTTTTTTCTTTACTGTGGGATAGTGCGACTTGCCATGGACAAGAGGTTAACTGGGGGCTGAGCTGCTGTAAGCAGTGGCATTGTAAATCAAAACAAACTCAAACATAAATAATCAAAGCCCCCCCCTCCGGCCCCGGGCAGCGGTGAAATTATCAAACGTTAACCGGTTGGGGGGGGGGGCGAGAAAAAGGTTGGATGACCACTGCTCTAACGTGTCTACAATACTGATACACAATAGAATAATACACAAATATGGCGGCTTTCTGGACAATCATTTTTTGCGCAATCTATCTAATTCATAGTCTGCGGTCTACTTTAGTTTAAATCTCCAACCCAAAATGTTTTGACTTTCATGGTAAAGAAAAATAAAAGACACATGGTTAAAAAAAGAATATTATGTAAGGGGAGATTATCGGTTCCTGATTTTATTACTGGTATAATAAATAGTTAGCTCCCATTAACATTTATATAGTTTTCAAAATGGTCAGTGGTATAGTTTTATTGTTTTTGTTTTTTCTTTAAAATGAATAAAAAAAAACTGATTGTGATAATTATTACTCTAATTCAAGAAAATGTGATAAAACCATAATTGGTGGACGAATTCTCTTAGCCACAAGAAGACCTGAGCAGTAAATTGCAGTGCGTTCCCCTGCCTGCTGTTCCACACATCTATGTCGGACCTCCCAAAGTCAAGTGGCCCTATGAGAAGTGACCGGTTGGTCTAACTTTGACGGACTGTCAGGAGTGGACCCAAGGGACAGGGCTGTCTTTAATCACGAGCGATAAGAATGACTACATGAATGACACGTTAGGATAGTCCCTCAAGCTGTACTGCAATAAACCCCCGTCTCAGCCACTCCAACATCAATGAAACACCCGTTAGACACACTTCACTCATCCCACGTGTGACTCCTGTTGTCACTTATGACCAGTGCTCGATTTAAGAAAAAAAACCAGTGCCGGGGATGAAAAAAACATTTCTGCAGAGCCGGGGATAAATGTCTATGGTTTCATCCCCGGCTGGGATATATTAGCTAAAGCAGAGCCGGGGATGACAGTTCTCAGTGCCGGGGGTATCCCAGGCATCACCGGCGGTATCCCAGGCATCACCGGCGGTAAATCGAGCCCTGGTGAGACTTCCCCGTGCAACCATTACAACTCCTTGGACTAACTGACCTGTGTGTCTACAGTAGTGTGCTCGGACTGACCGTCCACTGACCGTCTCCACAGCGTCATGTGATCCTTGACCAATCACTAATTAACACGCTCTACCGGTCTTGCACGTCTTCTAAGCATGCTTGACCTTACCAAACAGCAGGCCACGCCCACAGGAACACCAGCATACAACCAAAGGGAGATCACACCAATAGCAAATAAAGGGCAGATAACTTGAGCCTACGGCACTCACCTTTGTTAAGACCGCGGGGAAGCTCAGACAGGGCGTGGTGTTCCCGAGATGAGACCGATGCCCAGGGACCGTGGAGTCTGGTGCAATCTGGTGCAATCTGGTGCAGTACCGTACGGCGTGGTGCAAATCCAGTTCAAAGGTCAAGGCGGTTTAACGGAAGTAACGTGAGACCTTTAGACTCGTCAACCGCAGGGCATGGGTTAACCTCGTCACCCCAACCAAGTTACTCAATTCAAAACATCAAACAGTATACCAGTCTATCAGTCTAACAGTATACCAGTCTATCAGTCTATCAGTCTATCAGTATATCAGTATATCAGTCTATCAGTATATCAGTCTATCAGTCTAACAGTATACCAGTCTATCAGTCTATCAGTCTAACAGTCAATCAGTCTATCAGTCTAACAGTATACCAGTCTATCAGTCTATCAGTATATCAGTCTATCAGTCTAACAGTATGCCAGTCTATCAGTCTAACAGTCAATCAGTCTATCAGTCTAACAGTATATCAGTCTAACAGTCTATCAATCTATCAGTCTATCAGTCTAACAGGGAATCAGTCTAACAGACAATCAGTCAATAAGTCGAACAGTATATCAGTCAATCAGTCAATCAGTATATAAGACTAACATTCTATCAGTTCAATAGTTAACAGTCAATCAGTTAATCAGTCTAACAGTCTGTCTATCAGTCTATCACATGGGTTGTACACAAGAAGCTTTCTAAACACGACACTGAGTTCAACGAATTCATACTCCTCGGTGCACATTTCACAGTGTGTATTGGAGCCCTACCCATGGGGTGTCGTCAGTGTTATTGTTGTGTCCCTGACAATCTTCATCAATCCACCATTCCCTTCGTCATTTTATTTGCTGAATAATGTACGTGACGGAGGGTGTGTGTGTGTGTGTTTGTGTGTGTGTGTGTGTGTGTGTCTTTAGTGGCTGAGACTCTTTACGTATGACCACTACCGTAGGACCACTACCGTATGACCACTACGATATGATCACTACCTTAGGACCACTACCGTATGATCACTACTTTAGGACCACTACTGCATGACCACTACCGTATGACCACTACTGTAGGACCACTACTTCAATGACAGTGACACTTTAATGTAATCAGAGTCTCTCTACCCACGGACTGTCGAGTCAGCGTCATTTTAATCAATATTGAAGAATTATTGGTATTCAATAAAAGAAATCGATCTATTTTTTTATCCACATGTATGAACACCCCCCAGGTTCTACCAGAAAGGCCGAGGCCTGTGAAATACGTAACGGCCTGACTGTAAAATGATTTCATTAATGTCAAGCATGTCAGGCTTTACTAGACAGGATACAATCAAAATAAATATACAAAAACCCCCCAACTGTATCCTGGCTATGTTGAAATCGGACCCCCCCCCCGCGTCCCCTTTCCCTGTTTGTTTGGGTTTTTTTTTAGACTTTAAAGAAGATCGCAATTCACACAAAAATTCTGTGTAACGCGCAGCTCATTAACATAATGTTACACGTAATATATTAGTTAGTTCTTGGAACATGTATCGTATTCATGCGCGGACCAGAATTCTGGAACTTAGACTGCAACGTGGCTGATTGGTATATGGACACTTACCTCCAGCCCTGCACAATAATATGGCACATATATGAAAGGTATTTTGGGTTGTGCGGAAGCATAGGGCTTTGAATTATGAAAGGTATTTTGGGTTGTGCAGCAGCATAGGGCTTTGAATTATGAAAGGTATTGCGGGTTGTGCGGTGGTGTAGATACTCGACTGTCAACCTGAGAGTCCTAGGTTCGATCCTCGGTGAGGCCCATGGAATTTTTCTTTTCCATGTGAAATTTGGTACAAAATCATCCCACAAGTCCACCCAGCTTTAAATGGGTACCTGACTTAAGTTAGGGAAGTAAAGGCGGCTGTGCGTTGTGTGCTAACCACACAATTCTTTCATATGCCGTAGTTACATAAACAGATGAATTCTACACTTCATCTGCCTCGATGGCCCGTTAGGGTTAAGGGAACTTTTTTTTTCCAACATAAGGTAAATAAAGTCAGAGGTAAATCTTTAGAAAGAGGTGATACATTTATTGAAGTGTTTGGCCGAGACCTGATATTGCTAATTAATTATCTGGAAGAATGAAATAGTGAATTATGAAAGGTCAATTTTTTAATGCTCAATTTTATAATTTTGTGCAGTGCCGAACCTAGGGATTAGGGGGCCTGGGAACTTGGCCTCTTTGGGGGCCCCTGCATGTTGACATTCGACACTATGACATGAGTTAATGTACTTTATATTTAAGGGAAATAAAAAAAATAGGGCCGCCCTAAAGCTGGGGGCCGGGGGACTTTCGAATTTGGTCCCTCCCCACCCTAGGTAGGCATCTGGTTTTGAGCCCATTTTCCAATGGTGGGCTACTTCCAGAAGTTTAAGACCTACTCCACAGCACTAATTGCAGAGCTAAAAAAAAAAAAAACTTTTTTTAAGTGGGCTATATTTTTAAGCCTTACGATAACGGAGCTATTGTTTTTATTTTCCCAATTGTTGTAAGGCAGCAGATCTCAAATTTTTACGCAGAGGTGTAACTAGGGGGTAGGGTGGGGTCAGGCACTGGTTTTACGCTTCGCGACATACTAGAATAACTGCGATAAATTTGTATATTTGTGAATGTGCACAGATAGATTCCCGATCATTTAATTAAATTAAAAATAAAAAAATTTAAGCGACCCAATAACAAGTTGCCTGCCATTTAGGGGCTGTCCATTAATTACGTCAACAAAATAGGGGAAAGGGGGGTGTCAGAAAATTTTTGACAATTGTTGACAAGGGGGAGGGGGGGTCAAGAAAAGTTGACGTCAACAATGTTACTTTTTTAAAATTTAATATATTTACTTAATAAATAGGAAAAAATAAGCAGCGTTTGTAGCCCTGTGTTACACACTCGCTTAACATTCAGTATTTTATTAAACTAACTATTTTCCTACCAATTTTGCCACATAAACATTTTGGAAGTCACCTTTTTAGGGGGGGGGGGGAGGTAATCAAATGTTGACGTAATTTTATAGGGGGGGGGGGGTCTATGGAAGTTTGACAAGTTGTTGACAAGGGGGAGGTAAAAATCGCCAAAAATTTGTTGACGTAAATAATGGACAGCCCTTTAGGTTTACCAGTAGTGGGTCTCAATAATATAATTCTAAAATCAGTTGGCTATAAAGGCCTATCATTATATTTATGTTCGCGAGTCCCACACCCAACTTTGAGAGAACCAGTGCCCAATGGTCCTGGACTAAGCCTAAGTTCGTAGCTAATCTTTTTTCAGTCAAAGTAGACCAACTATTTTAAACGTTTATCTTTGAACATATAATTAAAAATGAAAGGAAAAAAAAAAGATTTCTAGGTCACTGAACACTGAACAGTTTTGTTTCGTTATATTTTTTCTTCATCCGAAATAGCTATCATGTCATGTTCTTTTTATGTAAGTCGTCGTACCAATTTTTAATAAGTCGAAACGAAAAAAAAAAGGAAGAAAACAGCTGATAAAAAAATTGTGTCATTATGGTCTGAACTTATGCAATAGATTACAATGTGTCAGGAAAAAGAAACCGATCAATATATTTCATGTAATGGAATATGTTCATTCTAAGGTAAACTGATTTTTTTTTGAGTATCCTTCTTCTGGGAGTAATGTTACATTGTAATTTATAAAACGTATGGGATTGTTATTGATTTTCCCGATATTACTTCTATTTAGCTTAGGTGTTTGTTTATCATGGACAAAAATGTTAACATTATTGTCATAACACAATAAAAAATCTTGATAGGGATCATAGTGTGTCAGCTGTGTTGTAACATATTTTACACAACGATCGATGTCGCTTAGTAATTCTTTGTACCATGTCCATGTATTATTAATTTATTATCATATTTTCTTTTGAGTTTTGTTGAGGTTGTTGTGTGATTAAAGCATGTTATTAAGTTATTGTAATGTAAGGTATAATGAAGTAAGTTGTAAGCAGTATCCAGATTGATTTAGTTTGCACATTACTCATTAGGCCCATTCATTTATTATGCAACACTTTTTTTTTCTTAATTTTGAACCACCATGCCATTCTTAATCATTGCCTGTCACAGTTCTGCCCCCCCCTCCCCCACCCCTCCATGGAAGGCTTTAAGTAATAAATGAACTGTCTCATTATGGTAAAATCTAGTGTACAATAGAAAAACCTAATAATATCATATTGTCTTTCATTTATCAATAACAATAACAATTCATGACATAAGAATGATATATGTCATATTCACATAACCTTGTCACTTTAATTAGATCACTATCATTGGCTTTACAGTCACACCTCACTCAGTTTAGGAGTAACTTGGTCTACAATTGTAGTCAACATAAGTTAGAGCGTATACTGTTTATTAAATTGTCGAAGCTGTTGTCGTGAAAGTTGAATTTTTGTAAAATTCTTACCAAAGGCCAAATAAGTTTCATGTTAAAGCCACACACAATTACAATGATAACACCATATCTGTCACACAATTACAATGATAACACCATATCTGTCACACAATTACAATGATGACACCATATCTGTCATGATTAGTAACTGTGTAAGTTGTCTTACCCATTTGATCACTTCACATCAGGGATGAGGCATGAGTAAAATTTATAGATGTTTGTGAAATTATATACATAGTCACAAACAAACATAAATTTATATATTTGTATAAATAATTAGGCTAACAATAAGACATATATAAATGAAAGTTATAAATATTTAAACTTGTAGTCATTTTATTATGGATGATAATATATATTCAATAAATATAGTACCATAAAATAGTATTATCTATAAATATGACCGGCAACGCTCACGCCTCATCCCTGCTTCATATAAAACTCTTAATAATATGTATTCTTTACTATACTTGTTTTCTAGAACCTATAATCCAAATTTTATTATTTATTACGTGGTAACCTGCTAAAATAGACTGTTGTTTTGGATTATGAGCACATCCCTGGAAGACATATGCTCGTAAACCAAGGTTTTTTTTTTACTATTTTTAAATACTTAGGACTTAGCCAGACTTAGGTCTAATTATCACTAGCGCCTAAAGTCTAGGAATATGATACAATTTTCAATGACAGAGCACTCTTTTGTTTTTAATCCTTAATTATAGGCCCTAGCTCAGCTAGCAAATTTAATTTAAATAACTGAACTAATTGTTATTGTTTGTTGACTTGCAAATAACTTGATATTTGATACAGTTTATTAAATTTTATAAATAAAACAATATTTTTTTAATGAAGTTCTAAGTGCTTTCTTAAGAAGGAATGGATTCTGAAATAAAGAAAATACATATGTACAAATATACTTTTTAGGAGAAAATATTGTAAACTTTTATCATTTATAACTATGAAAATCTCTCCATTACTAAATGAACTATGCTTAGGGAGAAATTGAAATAATCTTAAAATAAATATCTATTACAATAACATTATTTTCTCAAAGATATCAGTCTAAACTGAAATATATAGACTTGAAAGATAAGTCTTGAATTATGTTAGTAAATTTGTTAAGTTATAGTGTGATATTTTTAAAAAAAAGCTTAACATTTTTATTTGTTTAAACTAACACACTTTTAACTTTTTAATTTTTTTTATTAACATTAGATGCATTTAAAAGCATTATGATAAATAATTAATTTATTGTTCACGTTCTTTGTTTTGTATGACATATTATTAACTTATCTGGCTATTAAGTATCTATATTGACATTATCTTCATATAAAATTCGCCTAAGTCAGTTATGTTGAGATGGATTGTCATAACACTAATGCCAGGGTGAGAAATCGCAAGAGCTTGTGGTTGTTTTAATTTTGTACTTGTTTCATATCAGCTGATCTATTTTGATTATTTCTTTGTAAGTGACTAAACAAAATGGGATTTCCCTTTACACTTGACCTTTGCACTGTTTAAGATTTTTGTCCAAGTATCTGACTAAAAAGTATGGATCAACCCATTTTCAGATTATCCAGGAAATAACATTTTCTTCCCATAAAGATTGGTAAGATATAAATAACTTGTGAAATATCCTGTACAGTGATCATTCAAAATGTGACCATTTGTGTTGTGTCTTACAATTTTAATAGACGTGACTTTTTCATGGCTGGATACTGCTAGGTTAATTTTAAAACATTAATATATATATATATATTTAGAATCACAACTGTTATTAGGTCAAGTTTGAAACATGTCTAAATATAGCTTCACTAATGAGATTGTGATATTTTAGTCTTCATTTTTTCAAGTGTTTTTTGTTTGTATAATCAGATGGCATATTTAAACAAATATTGAATAAACAGTCTATCCTTAAAGCGTGACTTATTCAGGGCTTGATATCTTTTGATAACTGCTTCATATGGTCATGAGGAATGCGTTTTTTTTTTCTGAGCATATATCTGTATAGTGCCAAAGTACTTCTAATTGTCTTTCTCACTAATGAGAGACTACCAAAGATATCTGTCTACTTTAATAGTAGTTTGAGCGATTAGGAATTTAATTTGTACAGTCCTCTAAATTAGTTTCCCATAACCGTAAAAAACATTAATTATTTGTGTGACTACTTTATTTATGCTATTCATAGAAATAATGTTTTTAGATTTGTATGATTATATTATAAACTGGTCAAATATATAAATAATATCTGTTTGCTAGCAAACTTTTAATTTCAACATGTTTTTCTTATTTTCAGATTTCACCAGCTTGATCTTAGCCCAAGTGTTAAAAAGAAATAAGAAATATTTAAACTCCTTTGAAGGTGTCATTGACCAATTCTAATTAGCTGTTTGATGGAAGACTGTCAATTAGTATTTCTAGAGAAGATCAAGAACTGTTTGATCCACAGACCTTGATATATTTTATCTATATTTGAATGTTAGCTGCTCTCTCAGATGGATGAATCACTGAGGCATATTAACCCCAACCCTACTCTTACTGCAAATTTTTTATCCAGAGGATTTTTTGGTAAGTTGGACTATATTTTACATAGAGAGCGTAAAGTGATTATAGACATTACTTTTTGTCCCCAAGTGCGAAACTTGATGTACAATCTATAGAATCCGCTTGGCCTCTCCGTTTTAGTAAGTTTTTAAAATATTATTATTTTGATTGGGTAACAGAATTTTTAAGTAATATCCAGGTTCGATGATTGGAAGTTTTCTTTTTAAAATATTAACAATTATAAATAAACACACTTTTCAAGATTCAAGATTTCATTGCTGTAAGTCCTTGTTCTCTTGCCAATTTTTTATTAGTGACCCTGCAACAAGTATTGTATTGATCTGTTTTTACCAACTGCAAATAATGTCATTGAAATAAATTTTCTAATTTTATGGTTTTGAACCATTATTGACCTGTGCAATACTTGAATCAGTTTTAGCCAGACTAATTCTTGAACCCCTTTTTTTTTTTTAATTAAGGTTAGACTAATAAGGTTCTAAACATTTCTTTTTAGTAAGGTAAGTTAAACTCCCTCAGCTCTTGGGAGCCATCTGGGAAAATGAAAAGTGTCTTTAACCATGGGCTAATGAAGGGTTTATGTGACCAGCAGCCAAGTGCTACATGTATATGTATTTAGATATATATATATATATATATATATATATATATATATTTATATATTTATACACAAAGCATTTTAAACCATGCTAGCCAAGTCCGAAATATGGGTTAGTCTAGTCTGTCTTAAAATACTTCATATTTAGTTTTTTTATATTGAAATCACCCAAGCTTTTAATTTTGGTAATGATAATTAATATAAATTTGAATAAATGATATAATGAATTTGTACCATTCTAAATAAGATTTTTTTAACATTATAAATAATAATTTTTTTTTTTTGTAAATTAAATAATGGATGATAGTTTTCAAATAATATTGATACTGATACATCAGATTTATTTATCTTGTATAGTTGTAATTAACTTTGTGCTTAACTATCTGTAATTATTCTTTCCCACTTCAAGAGACCCCCTCATGCTAAGGAGTCAAAGTTTGGGAATTAAAAAAAAATTATTGTCAGGCTGCTGACAAAATTGGCATGCCATGACTTTAATGGGTCATCCACCTTTACCTACACAGGTGTCAGTGCAAATAAGGCACTTTTAGTATCTGAGCTGATAAGCCTGATTCATAAAGGTCATTTTGACCTGTTGCCATTCATTGAATGAGTCGAGTCTGTACTATAGTGCATAAAGACCTGGACCATATTAAACCTTTTTTTTTTAAACTTTCATGAACCCGTCCATAAAAGCATAAATTATTTTTACGTGTGAAACAATTTCTTACTGTATACACTACCTAAGAACTCTTTGTGGGTAATCAATTAGAAGTGAATGAGTCTTAATGCTAGTACTGTTGCATATGTGGTAATGAAAAAAATAAGTGGCTAGTTAAATAATTTTGATTGGCGTACTCATCAGATTTGCATAGATCGTCACGTAAGGAATTTTATTTGATCAATCCAATGGACTTATTGACTATTCTTGTTTGCTTCAACATTGTGTAAATATCAGGAGAGCACAGTTCAGTTAAAAGATTTAGGTTTGAATGAAATTCTGCTTTATAGATTTAGTCTGTTGAAATATAAAGCATTTACATTTTCAATTTAACATAAAGTAAGTTGAAATGATATAAGTAATGGCAAACAATTATCCATACTAATAGTTTTATTGGTCTATTAGGATGATTACATACAATTACCAAGAAACCAGACAGTTAAATTATGCTATTAGGATAATCAGCCATCATTAGTGCCAAGAACAAAGAGTTAAAATATTTTTATAATTTTTATTACCACTACAATATTTGT
>JAGDYQ010000057.1:404103-471690 GCA_021962125.1 Bulinus truncatus
CGACCATCAATGGCTACTTGCTCACATGACATATGTATGATTGATGGTAAACGGACTGTACCAACAATAAATCGATTATGCTTATATTTCTGATATGTTTTGTATAAACTTTACATACGATTACAATTTATATATATATATATATATATATATATATATATATATATATATATACATGTGTATAATTAGAGGCGAGGATTGTAAGGGAAGTCGGAGTATACAATAGAATCGATTCTAAAGTATCGGAAATGAATCAATCGGGGTATTTTGTAAGCGACCACGTTTTTATATCCACGTATATGAACATATAAAAATGCACACAATCATACATACATGGAGAAACATATACCTACAAATACACAGGTATACGATACACACCAGAGGTGTGCGGATCTTGAAATTTAGCGTCCGCGTCCGTCCGCGGATTTCCATCAATGATCCGCGTCCGCGTCCGCAGAATCTTACAACATTGGTCCGCAGTCAGTCCGCGCGTCCGCATTGCTGAAATTTAGCTGTTTAAATGACTTGAAATTTTTATGGTAACGCTAAAGAAGATCCGCGTCAGTCCGCGAGTCCGCAACTTAACCATACGAAGCGTCCGCTGTCAGTCCGCGGATTCGGAAAAGTCTGCGGATCTGCGTCCGCAAGCGGACGCGTCCGCTGTCCGCTCATCTCTGATACACACATGAACACACACACTCACAGACAGACAGAGAACAAAATTTACGTCAGACAACACAATGTCAGACAACACAACGTCAGACAACACAATGTCAGACAACACAATGCCAGACAACACAATGTCAGACAACACAATGTCAGACAACACAATGCCAGACAACACAATGTCCGACAACACAATGTCAGACAACACAATGCCAGACAACACAATGTCAGACAACACAATGCCAGACAACACAATGTCAGACAACACAATGTCAGACAACACAATGTCAGACAACACAATGCCAGACAACACAATGTCAGACAACACAATGTCAGACAACACAATGTCAGACAACACAATGTCAGACAACACAATGTCAGACAAAACAATGCCAGACAACACAATGTCAGACAACACAATGTCAGACAACACAATGCCAGACAACACAATGTCAGACAACACAATGCCAGACAACACAATGTCAGACAACACAATGCCAGACAACACAATGTCAGTCTCTTCGAAGCGCCCCTTGGCACTGGTCATGTTAGAAGAAAGTTCTAACGAAAAGAGTTCTGGTGTCTGAGACATGTTCTATAATTAGATGAACTATGACCTTATTGAATTGGCAGGCCGTACTCATACACACATATTAAGTTCTATGACATGTGTAGGTAGTTACATGACATGTGTGTGTAGTTACATGACATGTGTATGTTGCTGTATGACATCTTTATGTAGTTACATGACATATGTATATATGACATTATTTGTAGTCATATGACATATGTATGTAGCTATAAGATACATATGTGTAGCTATATGACACGTGTATGTAGTTACATGACACGTGTTTGTAGTCATATGACATGTGTATGTAGCCACATGACATGTGTATGTTTATTTTAATTAGAATACCATCCATTGGAGTCGAAATATACTAATTACTATGTCAAGTCATATATCGTAAGTTATTTTCCGAAATGTAATCATGTATGCTGTGTGACGTCACCGCTGCGCAAATTTACTATCTTCATTCGCAAATCTTGCAGTGTGCGCTCGTCCTATTTATTATTCATGGCTATATATAGCATCACTGACACACACAACAAGCTTGCTGGAGCTAACTAGTACATCGTCATACAGTTTCTTGAAGAGTTTACTTCAGAGCTGCACATTTTTTGTTTAGACTGGACTTGAACCTCCAGGGCTGGTTATCACCGACACATATAATTCCCTAAAAAGCATACGGTTGTCTCAAGGCAGGGGCTGTCTCGTGCATTGGCCCGCGGGCACCTGAAGTATAGGTAAAACATGTAGTGGCTTAACTAGAGTTCGTAGCGCCTGGGGTAGAATCTGAAAATACCTCCCCCTTTTTTGTTCTATGCCTATGTGGCCAAGGGCTACCAAGGGCGGGCCGCATCAACGGCCCAGTTGAGTGACGCCACTGGTGCCATGAAAATCTACCGTTGATGTTTCATTGCTATGTCTCTTTCAGCTGATTCTAAATCTGGACTATTCAAACCCAATTTTTCTTCAAGTCAACATTCAGAACGCATTTGTAGAACATGCTAGGCTAGTGCTCAGTTCGCGAATAGATTAATCAGTTACAACGTTGTGTCTGCACCAACGGTAGGCCGGGCAAGTGCGCTGTTCGGGAATGGATCAATCATTAATTCAACAGTTCTACACACGCAGGTATCTGATGTATCATGTCATAAATTCATAATCTACCTAGATCTTGTGTCACGCTGTGACCTTCCCCCCACCCCCACATCGACTGATGGTCGCGGGGGCGGATTGTCGTGTAGTAAAGCGCTCGACTGTCAGTCTGAGGGTCCCGGGTTCGATATCTCATCAGGACAAGGACTTCGCAGATGACTTATTGTGTCACGTGATTGAAAGTGCGACCATTAATCATGATAACTGATTTTTTTAAATTCCTTTTCCCTTCATATATGAGTTATGACTATACACAATCACATTACTCTGTTTATTGACCCCTTAACAATCAAACTTTTATTGATTTTAAATTCGTTCACAGATTTTACTGTATTTTATTTGTAGACTTACAAGTATTACCCCAGTTTATGATTGATTCGGTCACTGGTGAGAATAAATCAAGATTGATACAAATCAAAAGGACAAACGACGCGGGAAGAAATCACACCAACAGCTTGAAACATTCTTTGTACATCAATTTTTATCAAAGAGGAGCTAACTAGAGAAAAACAAAGAACATGTCCACAGCAGTGACTGCCTTTGTCTGTCTAGCTGTTCTATGTCAAGTTGGCGCGACGCAAGAGGTAAGTGACGCAAATGACTGCGGACAGCTTACAGATACACACTCCAGCAGGGCCGGCATTATGCCGATTTGACCGATTCCTCCAAACTGGGCCCGGCACTGGCAGGGGCCCCGCAATTTATGTTTATATTAATAGTTGTTATTGTAAAAAAAAAATTAGAAGAGGGGCAAGCATCCGTTAAAAGGCCGGCCCTGTGCACTGGTGTCGGTATTTTGGGGAGCATGGCCGGGCGGGGGTGGGGCACCCCTTTGACTTTTATGAGCCTTCGAGGAGAGAGATTATTTTTAGATGTGGCCCCCTCAAACCATTTAGCAAGAGAGCCCCAAGATGTTAGAGACGTCAACAGAGACCAGCTGCTGTGGTGTCTTATTTTTGACTGTCAATTCATTTATGTTTTGGTCATAGCCAAATGGCTGTAGATAACCGTTGAACCAACAGCAATGGATTTTAATGCGTAGCTTATTAGTGGTAATAAAATTAAATCGATTGGGTGATAGTTCTGTGGGTACATTGAATGATCCAAGATTTGTGTTACACATTGATATGATAGGAAACAATGAATGATCCAAGATTTGTGTTACATGTTGATATGATAGGAAACAATGAATGATCCAAGATTTGTGTTACACTTTGATATGATAGGAAACAATGAATGATCCAAGATTTGTGTTACACGTTGATATGATAGGAAACAATGAATGATCCAAGATTTGTGTTACACGTTGATATGATAGGAAACATTGAATGATCCAAGATTTGTGTTATGATAGGAAACATTGAATGTTCCAAGATTGGTGTTACAAGTTGATAAGATAGGAAACAATGAATGATCCAAGATTTGTGTTACATGTTGATATGATAGGATACAATATCATGCTTCACATCTCAAGAACATTCTTAACTTTGAAAAATAAGTTCACTATATATTAATAAAACTACGCCTTTCTCTCTCTCTTGTCCTCTCTCTCTCTCTCTATTTTTTTTTCTCTCTCTCAATCTCCCTCTTTGCTATCTCTCTCCTCTCTCTTTGTCTCTCTCACTCTTTGTCTCCCCCCATCTCACTCTCGCTACCTCTTTCTTTGTCTCTCTTTCCTCTCTTCTCTCCCCCCCACACAGCTCTCTCTCTGTCTCTCTCTCTCTCACTCTCTGTCTCTCTCTCTCACTCTCTGTCTCTCTCTCTCTTACTCTCTGTCTCTGTCTCTCTCTCTCTCACTCTCTGTCTCTGTCTCTCTCTCTCACTCTCTGTCTCTCTCTCACTCTCTCTCTCTCTCACTCTCTGTCTCTGTCTCTCTCTCACTCTCTCTCTCTCTCTATCTCTCTCTCTCACTCTCTGTCTCTCTCACTCTCTGTCTCTCTCTCACTCTCTCTCACTCTCTCTCTCTCTCACTCTCTCTCTCTCACTCTCTGTCTCTCTCTCTCACTCTCTGTCTCTGTCTCTCTCTCACTCTCTCTCTCACTCTCTCTCTGTCTCTCTCTCACTCTCTCTCACTCTCTCTCTCACTCTCTGTCTCTCTCTCTCTCTCTCTCACTCTCACTCTCTCTCTCTGTCTCTCTCTCTCACTCTCTCACTCTCTCTCACTCTCTCTCTCTCACTCTCTGTCTCTGACTCTCTCTCTCACTCTCTGTCTCTGTCTCTCTCTCTCTCACACTCTCTGTCTCTGTCTCTCTCTCTCTCTCACTCTCTGTCTCTCTCTCTCACTCTCTCTCTCTCTCTCACTCTCTGTCTCTGTCTCTCTCTCTCTCTCACTCTCTGTCTCTGTCTCTGTCTCTCTCACTCTCTCTCTCTCACTCTCTCTCTCTCACTCTCTGTCTCTCTCTCTCACTCTCTCTCTCACTCTCTGTCTCTGTCTCTCTCTCTCACTCTCTCACTCTCTCTCACTCTCTCTCTCTCACTCTCTGTCTCTGACTCTCTCTCTCACTCTCTGTCTCTGTCTCTCTCTCTCTCACACTCTCTGTCTCTGTCTCTCTCTCTCTCTCACTCTCTGTCTCTCTCTCTCACTCTCTCTCTCTCTCACTCTCTGTCTCTGTCTCTCTCTCTCTCTCACTCTCTGTCTCTGTCTCTGTCTCTCTCACTCTCTGTCTTTGTCTCTCTCTCTCTCTCTCCAATTTCACCCTTTCCCTACCCCCTAAGCCGTTTCACCAGCAGTATGCCCCAGCCCCCGGGGGAAAACAGCTCCGTGGACCCCTTTCCTACCCCCGGGTCTATCCTACGCTGTATCAGATTATTTTATCTAGAACTAAATAAAAAGTTTACTTAGAAGACGTTGATTGTTTATATTTCTGTAATTCATTTGTTTATCTCTGTTTTGTGTTTCTAACTTCCCCATTGTGGTTGAGTCCCTGGTATTTGACAAGATGAGGAATGCTACTGATAGATAATTGTGTAGATAATTGGGTTAAATTGAAATTAGACATTTCACAAGAGACTCATTTAAAGGATCCGTTATCTTACCCTGAAAACAGTAAGTCTTGCAGCCATCTTGTAAATTGAAATGAATGACAGGCGATAAACAAGAGATTTCTTTCCTCCCCTTTTATTTCCTAAATGTACAGTCTAGGTAATAGCAGTTAAAAAATTCATTAGAAAACACACGAGTTTTAATTAAAATCCTGAATTGCATACAATTTCGGTCAGGATATTTTGGAATTAGCCATTTTAATAACATTTTTTATCCTCATTTTTTGTTACGCAATACAACCCAAATAAATCGATAATAGATTAAAATCTGGCATACGTTAAATTTTGTCAACCGAAACAAAATGGAGTTTTATAGAGCTTAAGAATGTGTATATTGTTATCTTTTTCAATGCCATGTTATGTAAATATATAAGTAAAATGCTTAGCGATTATTAAAAATCTGGCATAATAAACGTGTTCTTAATTTTTCGCCAAGTAAGATTTAGTCTAATGTTTGAATAAACATAAACACGCGCTTTAACACGGTGTTTAGCTATAAAAGTCTGAGTGATTCTTTTTTTAAAAAAATCTCGCACATACAGAGCTATTATCCATAAATTGATCACTTAATTCATAATTATTATTCACTTAATGTTGAAGTACATTTGTAAAAAGAAAAAAAAATACATTTTTCCGTTATTGTCGGCAGTAGGATTCTAAAAAATCTGGCTTAGACATTCTTAGTTTAAATATTTAGTCTGTGTAAACGAGAAATGTATCCCTTGGATTTTTAGAAAGATTCAATTTAATCTTCATATGATTATCAATTATAATAACGGTTACAATGGAATTCTTACTCAGTATTAGAATGAGAGGGGAAGAAAGAGAGAGAAATTCCCCATCGCCACCCCCCTCTCCTTTCCTTCCCACCGCGCATTGTTTTTCTTGATTAAATTATAATATATATATATATATATATATATATATATATATATATATATATATATATCACTATTATTTCTATTTTTAAACTTCGGATTTTACCAGAGTTGGTGAGAGAATTATTCTGTACTAGTTGCAAGTACCCGGCTTTGCCCGGGTTTAAAATAAGGTTTCTGTTTACCTTCTGTTTTCTCCCTACCCCCTCTCTCCCTTCCTCTCTCTCCCTCCCTCCCTACCACTCTCCCCCTTTCCCTCCCTCCCTCTCCCTCCCTCTCTCCCATCTCTCTCCCATCTCCCTCTCTCTCCCCTCTCCCCCTCCTTCTCTCCCAACGTCCATCCTCCCTCTCTCCTTCCCTCCCCCTCTCTCCCTCCCTAACCCCTTCTCTCCCTCCTTTCTCCCTCCCTCCCCCTTTCCACCTCTCTCTCTCCCTCCCCTCTCTCCCCCTTCCTCCCTCCCTCATTCCCTCTCTCTCTCCCTCCCTGCCCCCTCACTCTTTATCTCTCTCTCCCTCTCTCCCACCCTCTCTCTCCCTCCCTA
The DNA here is from genome assembly GCA_021962125.1 of Bulinus truncatus. NCBI lineage: Eukaryota > Metazoa > Mollusca > Gastropoda > Planorbidae > Bulinus > Bulinus truncatus. The sequence goes on from JAGDYQ010000057.1 coordinate 410,955, forward strand.
CCCCTCTCTCTCCCTACCCGCTCTCTCCCTCCCTTCCTTTCTCTCTCCATCTCCCCTACTCCCTCTCCCATCTCCCTCTCCCCATCTCCCTCTCTCCCCCTCCTTTTCTCCCCCCTGTCCATCCCCCTCCCTCCCCTCCTTCCTCCCTCCCTCCTACCCTCCTTTCCTCTCTCTCCCTCCCTGCCCCCCCTCACTCTTTATCTCTCTCCCGCCCTCTCTCCCACCCCCTCTCTCTCCCTCCCTCCCCTCTATCTCTCTTCCTACCCCCCTCTCTCCCTCCCTTCCTTTCTCTCTCCATCTCCCCCTACTCCCTCTCCCATCTCCCTCTCCCCCATCTCCCTCTCTCCCCCTCCTTTTCTCCCCCCTGTCCATCCCCCTCCCTCCCCTCCTTCCCTCCCTCCTACCCTCCTTTCCTCTCTCTCTCCTCCTGCCCCCTCTCTCTCTTTATCTCTCTCCCTCCCTATCCCTCTCTCTCTCTCTCTCTCTCTCTCTCTCTCTCTCTCTCTCTCTATATATATATATATATATATATATATATACTTATTATTATGGCTTCACACTTCTTCTAAAATCCTTCTTCATTCCTTTATCTTCCTCAAACTGTACAAATCAGGGAGCATGAAAAAACAACAACAATTCTTTGCATCACAAAGGCACAATACAGCACCAGCGCGCAAGTTTTATTCGAATCGGGAAATGACGTCACAGAGGAATTTTATTTATGGCGCCGTCGAGATTACTTTAATATAGTAAAATACTAAAATAAAAAAAAATAATTACAATTAAACTACCCATCGAGATGAAATGAAACCTGTCCTATAACCTTCCCCATGTAATTATGTGTATGTGTAACAAATTTCACATTATTTGGTTATCTGGATCTTGAGTTATAAGGGAACAGGCAGACAGACAGACAGACAGCAAATGCCTCTTATAGGTATAGAGATGATGTTGTTGTGTCCCGCATCAAACCATCACGTCTACACCGTGCTGTATGTGTGTGTGTGTGAGAGAGAGAGAGAGAGAGAGAGAAAGAGAGTATGTTTGTGCGTGCGTGCTGAGCCATTGACTCGCATTCAGAACAACTGAAACACTTTTTTTCCCATGATTTTACCCCCCCCCCCCATAAACCCCTTCCAGCCTCCCCCCCCCCCCCAAAAAAAAAAACGTTCCAAAAATATTTCTAGTCAGAGTCAGTGGTAGTGTAAAGGGCACATAACCAATTTTGATTACAATATTAATTCGCCGCGATAAAACTGCATTCCTTCCCCCTTCCCCCCCCCCGCCCATACCACAGAGTGGTGTGTAAAACATTCCATTCTACTTGTTTAATTAACAAAACTCAATATTAATTACAAATATCAATTATGATGACATTTATAACTCAATATCATTTTAATTAAAATAATTTGAGAAGTATAAACCAGAAACATGAGAAATCACAAAAACCCCTTAAATTATTTTAAAAATTTCAATTGTATCATATAAAATGAAAATAACCCTATCTTTCACTGAGATTGAGAACAGTTGGCTAAGTTGTATATTTATATATTTATTAATTTAAAACTATTCTTCTTATTTCTATAAAGAAATACTTTCAACAATTCACATTCGTACTACTGGTGTTAATGGTTGTCTTGAGATTCACAAAATAATATTGTGTCTGCAAAAGTACGTCTTTCCCTAATGAAATTTGATGTTTGTCTGTTTTTTTCTAACCGTCTGCTAAAAATCTACTTCCTATAGTGGCCAGTTAATTATACGAAAGATGAATTTTTAAGCCAAATATATTTATTACAATATGTATGCGTCTGTGACTCTAACATCTCACTAGTACCAATGGGGGAGGGGGCATCATGCCCCGGGCTTACTCACAAAGGGGCGCCAAATGGTATATTTTAAATACTAGTTGCAAGTACCCGGCTTTGCCCGGGTTTAAAATAAGGTTTTCTGTTTACCTTCTGTTTTCTCCCTACCCCCTCTCTCCCTCCCTCCCTCCCCCTCTCTCTCCCTTTCCCTTCCTCCCTTTCTCCCTCCCTCCCTCTCCCTCCCTCCCTCTCCCATCTCTCTCTCCCTCCCTCTCCCATCTCCCCCTCTCCCCTCTCCCCTCCTTCTCTCCCCCTGTCCATCCCCCCTCCCTCCCTCTCTCCCCCTTCCTCCTTCCCTCTCTCCCACCCTGCCCCCTCTCTTTCTTTATCTCTTCCTCACATTTCTCCCATCCTCTCTCTCCCTCTCTCCTTCCCTTCCTCTCTCTCCCTCCCTAACCGCTCTCTCCCTCCCTCCTTTCCCCCTCCCTCCCCTCTCCACCTCTCTCTCCCTCCCCCTCTCTCCCCCTTCCTCCCTCCCTCGTTCCCTCTCTCTCTTCCTGCCCCCCTCACTCTTTATCTCTCCCTCCCTCTCTCCCACCCTCTCTCCCTCCCTCCCCTCTATCTCCCTCCCTACCCCCTCTCTCCCTCCGTTCCTTTCTCTTTCCTTCCCTCCCTTTCTCTCTCCCTCTCTCCCTCCCTCTCCCATCTCCCTCTCTCTTCCTCCCTCTCCCATTTCCCTCTCTCTCCCCCTCCTTCTCTTCCCCCTGTCCATCCCCCTTCCTCCCTCTGCCCCTCCCTCCCTCCCTCCCTCCTACCCTCCTTTCCTCTCTCTCTCCCCCTGCCCCCCCTCTGTCTCTTTATCTCTCTCTCCCTCTCTCTCTCTCTCTGGGAACAGACAGACAGACAGACAACAAATGCGTCTTATAAGTATAGAGATTATTCTGAAAAAAAAAAAAAATTTCACTGTCGGGAAATGAACCCACACATAGTCTCAATTTTTAATAGGTTATGCGCGCAAGTTCTATTCGATCATCGGGAAATGACGTCACACAGGAATGTTATGTATGTCGCCGTCGAGATTACTTTAATATAGTAAAATACTAAAATAAAAAAAAAATTAATTACAATTAAACTACCCATCGAGATGAAACGAAACCTGTTCTATAACCTTCCCCATGTAATTATGTGTATGAGTAACAAATTTCACGTTATTTGGTTTTCTGGATCTTGAGTTATAAGGGAACAGACAGACAGACAGACAGACAGACAACAAATGCGTCTTATAAGTATAGAGATAATATTATATGGTTTTCGAATGGGTGGGCGAGTTAAGCTCGCTACGCCACTTACCAGAACATAAATGATTCACAAGACCTACATTGTGGACAACGGTTTGGAAAGAAATTGATAGTCCTTTGTAATAGATTTGATCAAAGTATTTGGTTGCATCTATTTTTATAAGCATACACACGCATACAAATGAATCGGATCAATTCAATAGAAGTTGCAAATAGAGAGTTTCGCTTGCGTCTTAAATTATTCTCCAGACAAAGAAGATACATGTATTTCTATGATAGAGATAAAATGAGGACTTTATATATGTTGACCTGTCACCGGAAGTCGGTAAAGGTCTTCCAGACTGAGTGATGGGAGTTTTGCGTTTTAAGAAGTAAGTGAGCCGCTGTAATGGCGGAGAGAAACGGTTTTTTTGTGTAGGTGTATGTGTGTGTGTAGGTGTGTGTGCGTGTGTGTAGGTGTGTGTAGGTTGTGTAAGTGTGTGTAGGTGTGTGTGTGTGCTAGGTGTGTGTGTGTGCGTTTGTATGTGTGTGTGTAAGTGTGTGTAGGTGTGTGTGCACGTGTGTATGTAGGTGTGTGTAGGTGTGTGTAAGTGTGTGTAGGTATGTGTGTGCGTGCCTGTGCGTTTCTCCCTTCAGAATGTCTGGTCCAACATGTTACAAAGCGGCCAATTTTTTTTTTGAAACAAGGCAAGCTAACTTTGGGCCCCCTTGTAATCTTCCCTTACTGGGGCCCCTCTGAACACACGCAACCACTTATTGCCAACTTTATTTTAAGGGCCCCAAACATTTGTTAGGGTGACACACCCACCCACCACCATCCCCGTCTCATTATGTTTCCCCCCAACAGGTATGAGTTATAGGCACCTTATATCATAATGAGACCACTATCTGTACTATTTGTTATATTTATGTCAACATGAGACCATCATTTGTACTATTTGTTATATTTATGTCAACATGAGACCACTATTTGTACTATTTGTTATATTTATGTCAACATGAGACCATTATTTGTACAATTTGTTATATTCGTGTCATAATGAGACCGCTATCTGTACTATTTGTTATATTTATGTCAACATGAGGCATTATTTGTACAATTTGTTATATTCATGTCATAATGAGACCACTATCTTTACTATTTGTTATATTTATGTCAACATGAGACCATTATTTGTACTATTTGTTATATTTATGTCAACGTGAGACCATTATTTGTACTATTTATTCCCACAACCGAGAATTTATTATTTCCTGCTATTCAGCGTGGTTCTAATCAGGGATTTCGATATGACAATATTGGGTTTTTATTGAGAGACGTGTGCAAAACAAGGGGGATTATCCACTCGTCTCGCGCTCTTCACGATACCGGAAATGCAAGAGAACTGCATGTATCAGCTTCCTGCGCCGGGATGAAGACGAGTCCACGCATGCGCGTGATAGCATGCACTGAAAGATTCATTTTACATCTTCGTCATTTTTAAAACATCCCCCCCCCCCTTTCCACGTCTTTTGTTTACATTTTTTTATATATAGTTCTGATATTTATTTATTTTTAAGATAAACAAAGTATCACTATATTGTGTATAAATAAACCGTAGCTGTTTACAGTGAAGGAAAAGATTTTAACAAAAAAAAAACATAATTTGCAATTCACCTGAATGTTGAATGATTGTTTTTTCTTTTACTTTTGAAAGTTGTAAACATAATAAACAAAGGTCGCGAATAGGTCTAACGATGTGTCATTAATATAGACCAGTGGTCCCCAACCTTTTTTCTCGCCACGGACCGCTATGCGTTGGATAATTTCACTGGGCCCGCAGGAAGGGGGGGGGAGGGGAGAAGTTGAACAGTTCTCGTCCATGGAAAGTCTCACAATCCCTTTACCACAGTAAATAAAGAGGAGATAAATTAAAGTTTCTTCCGTCCGTGACCCCGGGGGGTTGGCGACCACTGATACAATCAGAGCCGGACTCACGTCAGTTGAGGCCTCGGTAGCTGACGAAAATGTTGGGGATTTTTTTATTTTTTAGAAAAAGAGACACATGTCAAGGGTTTAAAATTTGGCTCTGTGGGTCGCCCCTAAATAATCCGGGGCCCTGCCGTCCTTAAATCTGCCTTTGTATACAATGGTATATTCGTTATGTTGTTTATTGTAATTATTAAGCTGTTTATCGTAGCGCTTAAATAGGGGAAACATGTGGTGGAGAGGGGGGGGTAGCGCACTATTTGGTGCACGTATGCACAGTCGCTTTACTTGCTTCCTATACATGATAGTTTCAAAGCGATTTTTTTTACCCCCATTTCAAGTCATCTTATTTCACAAAATATTAACTTAAGAATTTGAAATTATTTTTTTTTTAAAAACTACACATGTGCCAATGTTTAACCTTCTCACTCAAATGAAACTGGCCAAAGTGTGAGGTACAATATTTAAACCCACTCACAGAAAGTGGACACAATTTAATATGGCAAAGAAGATGAGCCTATTTATTTTAAATGGAGGTATTTGGGTCAGAGAGTAGGATGAAACTGTCCCACGTCTTCACTTATATAACAAAAAATGAAACGCTATTACGTAATTGGTGAGGGTTAGGGGAGTGGACACTACCGTTTGATTTCATGAATTCATTTTTCGGTGGAGAGTATTCTGTTGCATTATATTCTTGCCATCCCGCAGCCAAGTCTTATACGTGACGGAGTCAAAAGTAGTCGAGCTTTTAGCAAGTACGTCATAATCGAGGAGCGACTCCCAGAATAGATCAAGACAGTGTGAAATCCTCTTTTATTATCCAGGCAAGCTGCAGGACTCTATAACATTGCATTACAAAACAATAATGTAACGAGGGGGGGGGTAATTTTGCTAGCAGATACATCCCGTCTAATAAAAAAAATAATCTGATAAAATTTACACCCAATAACGGATCAAAATAAAATAAATAAAAACTATAATTACATATTCTCACGTGCTGGCAATGAATGAAATCCTTATAGCGTCGTCAAATAAATTAAAATATTCACAATTTTTTGTCTAGATAGAGGGCAAAAACAATGGGCAAAAACTTTTAATCAATCATTTGTCGATTTCTGTTAGAGTAATGCTTCTTTGAGCGTCCGAACCTCTTGCCCTGTGTCTGTCTATCTCGTCCCTAAATCTTGAAGGATCAGAGAGAGAGAGAGAAAGAGAGAGAGAGAGAGAGAGAAAGAGAGAAAGAGAGAGAGAGAGAGAGAGAGAGAAAGAGAGAGAGAGAGAAAGAGAGAAAGAGAGAGAGAGAGAGAGAGAGAGAGAGAGAGAGAGAGAGAGAGAGAAAGAGAGAGAGAGAGAGAGTAATTAGAGCAACAAACCGGCTCATCTTACAGGCGTTGATTCAACATGACGTGAACTTCAAAAAAAAAAAATTAATTGAAAAGAAATTAAATTTCTAATTTACCCCAAGCATGAATGATACGCGGGAATTGCAGGGGGGAAATCCGTTATGAGATCTGCTGCTCGATTGATTTGATTAATTGCAGAGATGATTTATTTTTTTCCCCAGCCCTTGTTTAAGAGTTTTGGTCAAGGGGCTGCATGGGGGGGGGGTGATTTGGCTAGTTTCCCGCGGAGTCGGCGGGCCACCATCGGGGTTGGAATTGAACTTGCGTGAATCCAGTAGGGATGGGTTTGTCCGCGGGGAGAAAAAACACCAATCAATAAACATTTGTCACAGATGATAATTAATAGATTAGATAAGATTAGATCACAAGCAAGAGAGATTAGATAAGTGTCCATGGATACCATAAAGCAGAAACGTTCCAAGTACTGACCATGCAAGTACAAGTTCAAGTGCCAGAACCCAAAGTACAAGTACACACACTTTTAAAATGGCACGTAAGACTATGAGTTCAAAGTACTCAAGATGCCAGTACAAGAACCTTTCAGTGCACTCCAAATATGTACTCGAGCAAGGTTCTTCATAAATCAAGCACCAAGTACTCCATCTCGGCAAGTACTCCATCCCTGTAAGTACTCCATCTCGGAAAGTACTCCATCCCTGTAAGTACTTCATCTCGGCAAGTACTTCATCTCGATAAGAACTCTATCCCTGCAAGTACTCTATCCCTGCAAGTATTCTATCCCTGCAAGTACTCTATCCCTGCAAGTACTCTAGCCCTGCAAGTACTCTATCCCTGCATTTACTATATCCCTGCAAGTACTCTATCCCTGCAAGTATTCTATACCTGCAAGTACTCTATCCCTGCAAGTACTCCATCTCTGCAAGTACTCATTCTCTGCTCTAAAGCCATCGACACATCTCACGAATTAATTCGCAATGGCGTCAAATTAAAAAACAAGCAATTAAGCCTGTTCCATTCTGGACACAGGACGTGTTAGCGCATTTTCTTGTTATGTATCAGTACGTTTGTTAGCTTTCAGTAAATATTTGTAAATTTTGGAAATGTTTATAAATTCAATTGTGTAATGCATATATCTGTAAGAAAATATTATAAAGACGTTTCTTTATATTTGAAAAAAAATTATTTTCTCTTAAATCTAACTACAAGTGGTTTGTGGTTACTGAAATAGGACTCATAATTGAAAACATTCGAAATTGTAGTCATTTAATCGTCGGAAAACTCCGTCAATTGTTGCATAGCTCTGATACTTTCAATTAAACTCAGAACACAAGCTTACTATTTCATTTGATGAGTTTCTTAATAAATCTTGGTGAAACTACGTGCTGCAGTATTTCGCACCAAATTAATGGGTTATTGAACGTACAAGGTGTAGAATGGGGCCATATATATAATACATAAGCCCCTTTGGAGCCCTGAAACCCGGCCCTCAGAGGTCCTATCGCGAAATGAACTTTTGATGTACACATGGCAGGCCAAGACCTACAAAATGATATATATATCATGGGTCTAGGACTTATGGTTGCTGAGATATAGAGCGCTCCTTTATTAATATAGCTTATGTAGTAAAAAACGGTACTTTATAAGGCCCCTTTTACGGCGCTCAGAGGTCAGATCGCGAAATGGAAAAAAGTCATTTCTTGGCAGGCCAAGACCTACAAAATGATATATACTTCATGGGTCTAGGACTTATGGTTGTTGAGATCTAGGGTGATGACAGACAGACAGACAGACAGACAAAACGGGGACAATAGAGCATTTTTTTTTTAGAAAATGCTCTAAAAATGAAGATTATCAACTTAAATTGTTAAAAACATTGAAACAAAACTTCAAGTCACATTTCAGTGATTCAAGTGTACATAATTCCCACCTGTCGGATCTCCCAGCGGTGACTATTTCGTTCGGCTAGGCACAAACGTACCTGATTTCATTTGATCTCATAAAATCAATAGATAAACTTACAAAACAGACAGACAAAGGTAAATGTTCTAAATTCGACCAAGCGCTATAAATGCCGGCCACAGAATTGGGCGATATGTGTCAATAGTAATCGCCGACAGTATTCTAAAGGCAGTGGTGATGACGACATGAGCCATGCGATGGATTCACTGGGATCGATACCCCAGAGAAGCACATGACTTGTCATTCAGTCATCGCTGGTATAGAAGTGTATGTGCGTGTGTATGTGTGTGTGCGCGCGCACGTGTGTTTGTGCAGTGGTGCTAGCTGTCATGGTATTAGTCGGGACATGGTGGCGAGGAGATAGTGAGTCCGATCACCGTGGTGCAGAATGCAGGTTCGAATCCCACCGAACCTCAGTAGCCCATGTCCTCCAAAGATTCAGTTGCTCCCTGTATCCGGGGTTTTCAAACCTACGACTTGCTGGCAGGCTGTTGCCCACCAACCAGTTTACAGACAGAATATAGACTGAAAAAAGACAGAATATAGACTGAATATAGACAATATAGGCCTACACTTCATGAATACTTAATATCGGCCAACACTTCACGGTTAGAGATTAAACTTTGATGACGTCATATATATATATCTTTTTTAAATCTCAGTAATTTCATGTTGTCTGTCTATACCACAGATTATATATATCTCGCGCAATTGTTGTTACTCGCTTCTGTTTCCAATGACGCTTTCCATTCATCAAAACGCACAGACCTGCTTACACCTCTTTATTTGTTTGTTTTCAAGACATGAAATATGAATGAAAAAGCTTTAAATTCGCTTTATAAATTTTTAAAAAAGCGATAATATATTATTTAATTCATGGGTTCCTGGGTTTTTAGGAGCTTTATGAACTTTTACAATGATAAATATCTAGCGATTTATAAATATATTTATATATATATGGCTTCAATCAATAATAAAACTATTATATTCTATAAATGGACTGATGAGTGTAAATATCATAAATGGCGGCGATGAAAACATTGTTTCAAAACGAAGCTTGCGCAATATGTATAATATATAATCTGTGATCTATAGACTATTTACTCCAATTAACGATGAAAACAGTCAAAAAACTAGTTAGCACCCTGCTGTAATTGTGTTCATTTTTTCATCACACAAAGAACCTGACTTATATATTCATGGCGTCACGTGACAGGCTACGTAATAGTCATGCGCCTTCTTCAAAACTTTCCTTACAAGTATTTTCATAAAGATCGCGTAACCTTGTTTGATTGTAACACGCCGATTGAGGATAAGAAAGAAAGTAAGAAAGAAAGAAAGACAGAAATAAATCGAACACATTGTTTGTCAGAGTACAGCACCACAGTACAGTTGTCAGGGTACAGCACCACAGTACAGTTGTCAGAGTACAGCACCACAGTACAGTTGTCAGAGCACAGCACCACAGTACAGTTGTCAGAGTATAGCACCACAGTACAGTTGTCAGAGCACAGAACCACAGTACAGTTGTCAGAGCACAGCACCACAGTACAGTTGTCAGAGCACAGCACCACAGTACAGTTGTCATAGCACAGCACCACAGTACAGTAGTCAGAGTATAGCACCACAGTACAGTTGTCAGAGCACAGCACCACAGTACAGTTGTCAGAGCACAGCACCACAGTACAGTTGTCATAGCACAGCACCACAATACAGTAGTCAGAGTATAGCACCACAGTACAGTTGTCAGAGCACAGCACCACAGTACAGTTGTCAGAGTATAGCACCACAGTACAGAGATTAAATGAAAATTTCAGCTTTCAAATATTTTAAAAAAAGACTAGAGACAAGACATGTGTGGTAGACCCCCACGTTGTCCCAGAAATGAGTGATACCACGCCGGACCCCCAGGGGGTTTGTCACAGATCAATGACCTAATCATATCACGTGTCAGGGGTAAGCAGGTGCTAATAACACATCGCTGGTGTCTATCTGTTGTCTGTCTCTCTCTCTCTCTCTCGCTATCTATCTATCTGTTGTCTGTCCGAATGGAATCTGGACAAAGTTGAAGGATGATAAACTTGTCCAGAAAATCAGGGCAGAGGAAGAATGGACAAACGTTTTATTTTAGAACATGTATGTATCCTAGCACATGTATGTTTCTTAGCACATATATGTATCTTAGCACGTGTATGTATCTTAGCACATGTATGTATATTAGCACATGTAGTTATCTAAGCGCAAATGTGAATCTTAGCACATATAGTTTTATACTGCATGTATCTCTCCTAGCACATGTAGTTATCTTAGCACATGTATGTATCTTAGCACATATAGATTTCTTACTGTATGTATCTATCTTAGCACATGTAGTTAGTTATCTTAGCACATGTAGTTATCTTAGCACTTGTATCTATCTTAGCACATGTACAGCACCACAGTACTGTGGTTTTGTCAAGAATAACAAACACAAAAAGTAACAGAGCGAGCTTTGTATTCATTCAACGAAAGAATTTCAGCCATACATTTCTTTCTTATATTTTCAAATTGAAACTCATTAACAGTAAACATCTACTGTTCCTAACTATAAATAATGATTTGATAATTTGTTAATTTCTAATGTGAGAAAGTTTTACGAAGCAGTAATTCACGTAATACAAGAATGCAAACGACTCGTGTTGTGTGTTTATTTATCATTTTAAAGATTCAGGGTAGAGATTATCTAAGTCTAAATTTCAACACGTCATTCAATAAAGTAGCGGGTGTAATATGCCCAGCGGCAAAGATAATGTGAGAACTCTGGTGTTACAGTACTCAAATACTTTCAACTATGACGTTTTATTGACATGACACCCTGACACTAATGTCAACACAGCGCGTTCAGAATGTTTGCTCTAACAGTGCCGATGAATACTGTAAGCCCTTGGCTATTGTGGTGTTTTAAAAAAAATATGAACCTGTTGTTTTTTTTTTTAAATCAGGAAGCAGAAACCGAATTGTGATGTTAATGTGAACCTATTGAGTATTGATTGTCTTCGATTCTCTGGTGTAATGGTGTTGTAAACAGCAGTCTGGTGTCTGGTGTGGTGTTGTAAACAGCAGTTTGGTGTCTGGTGTGATGGTGTTGTAAACAGAAGTCTAGTGTCTGGTGTAATGTTGTTGTAAACAACAGTCTCGTGTCTGGTGTGATGGTGTTGCAAACAACAGTCTAGTGTCTGGTGTGATGGTGTTGTAAACAACAGTCTAGTGTCTGGTGTAATGGTGTTGTAAACAGAAGTCTAGTGTCTGGTGTGATGTTGTTGTAAACAGCAGTCTAGTGTCTGGTGTAATGGTGTTGTAAACAGCAGTCTAGTGTCTGGAGTGATGGTGTTGTAAACAGCAGTCTAGTGTCTGGGGTGATGGTGTTGTAAACAGCAGTCTAGTGTCTGGGGTGATGGTGTTGTAAACAGCAGTCTAGTGTCTGGGGTGATGGTGTTGTAAACAGCAGTCTAGTGTCTGGTGTGATGGTGTTGTAGACAGCAGTCTAGTGTCTGGAGTGATGGTGTTGTAAACAGCAGTCTAGTGTCTGGTGCAATGGTGTTGTAAACAGAAGTCTAGTGTCTGGTGCAATGGTGTTGTAAACAGCAGTCTAGTGTATGGTGTGATGGTGTTGTAAACAGAAGTCTAGTGTATGGTGTAACACACACAAACTATTGAGGCATGTAATACAAAGCTGTCTATATATTTAAGGAAGGACGAGGGATTGGGGGGGGGGGGGTGTGGGTGGGGGGGGGCAGACAGAAATATAGTCGGCCTATCTTTTAATCCGGCCCTGCAACCAAATATGCTATGGCGAAGCATGAAGTATCAAATACATGTATGTGACAGTCATATGTAGCCACAGCCTTAGAACACCGCATACACAATGACTCAAACAATGCAATTCTGTTTCAAAAAGTTACATCATTCACTATCTTTTAAACAGAACACACAAGATGCAGCCGACAGGAACAGCAATGACGTCAAAGTAATGTTTACAACCATGATGTATTAACCAAGTCATCCTTAATCTCTAACCCGAAATCGTGCAGCTCACGAACTAACGACATATCTTGGTTAACAATTTGACAACATATTGTGGCTCTTGGTGAATCGTGAATAGATGTTGTTTTATATCAGTGGTGGCGAACCATTCCGGGACCGTGTGTCCCAAATTCAATCAAAACACAACTTATTTATAGCAAAGTGCCGACACTGCAATTAAAATTAAATGAGATTATATTTTAGTCGCGTGCCGGCTGATGAGACTCTGCGTGCTGACTGTGGCGCGCGTGCCGTAGGTTGGCCATCACTATTTTATATGATGTATACGTCATAATAATTATTATTACTACCCGTGTCATGGAATGAATACAATCATTCAACCAGTGACATAATATGGCACACGTTGCTTTGTTACCGGAATACCTGTCGTCTGTCAGAGAGCGCCAAATTTGTGATTGCCATTCACAATGTGTTAAAAGGTTGAATATGATGACTGGTATGTCAGCTATGTTTAGATAACACTCTAGATAGTGTCGCAACGCTGGCAGGAGTTAATGGGCGAATCCATTTTGCTCAGCTGACATAATGATCTTTAGTTTACTATCCTATGGCATCCATTAATTTTTTTACTGGCTTCGTTTAGTACGGAATATAAATTGTAGGTTTTAACGCAATGAGAGCTAACGGAAGTAAATCTTGGGCCCTTGAAAATCTCCGCCCACCTGGGTCCCAGTAATCGCATTCACACAGAGAGAGAGAGAGATACAGACAGAGAGAGAGAGACAGACAGACAGAGAGACAGAGAGAGACAGAGAGACAGAAGCAGAGGCAGAGAGACAGAGACAGAGGCAGAGAGAGAGAGACAGACAGAGACAGAGAGAGGGGGGAGGCTAAGTCTTTCTTAGGTTTTTGTGAGCTTCCTAAGCAAAGAATTTGTGGGCCATGGACACTATTGGGGTCAAGGCCGTAGCCGGGGGGGGGGGGCGGGCTAGGGGGCTCCAGCCCCCCCCCAAATTAATTCTAAAAATTAAATTCCAATTTTTTCTTATATAAAACTCTCCGCACAGCCCCCTCCCCCCCCAAAAAAAAAGAAAATTCTGGCTACGGCCTTGATTGGGACCACCTATAAAGTTATATTTAGTAATATCTACTAGAAGTGATCTCGCTAGATAGTCACTTAGTTCCGAGGTTCTCCACCCGTGGATCGGGTACCCCAAGGGCTACAGGAAAGGTTATGATGGGGCACTCAGCGACATATAATTTTCGTTTACAAAACAAACTCAAGAGTTTGGAGAAGGTCGCCAGTCCGCTGCTTGACTCATCACCAAACCACGTGACCAAGTATTGCCCAAGTATCGAATCACAATGGTGTAAGTACATGCCATTACGAGAATAAGTACCTTCACTGCTAACCTACGTGTGGGGGGGGGTATTCGCAGGCAGGGTCCGGCCGTTGGCCGACTTCACCGATTGCTTCTAATCGGGCCCCGCGCCTGGCAGGGGCCCCGCGCCTGGCAGGGGCCCCGCAATTTACATTTAGCATTAATAGTCACAGTTGTTAAATAATTAGAAGAGGGACCTCGCAAGCTTCCGTTACATTGGTCCCCGCAATTCGTAAGGCCGGCCCTGTTCGCGGGCGTACATTTACATCCTTTTGGGGGTACAATGGTTAAAACAAGGTTGAGATTCGCTGGCTAAATTCATTTTTTTCTTAAGTTTACCCCTTGCTTAGTACTTTTATACCAGATGAATGTACCGGACTGGGATGTTAGAATTCATTAGATTCATAGATATTATAACTTGACTAGCTGTAACCCTGCAAAACCTTTGCAAAGAGTTATATCCCCTTAGGTTTGATCGGTAGGCTATGTTATTTTTGGTTTTCGGGCAGATTCGATTTTTTTCATGATTGTATTTTAAACTGGAATACTGTTGTATTAATTCTTTACTTTCGATTTAACGCAGAACCCAAAATCGCTATTATATTATTAGATAAGCAATAGTACAACATATAGTCCATTATGTATTGGTGATTATAAATGATGAATGAACTCACATCGTATTTGAATCAATTTGATTCAGAATGACGAAGAATTTTAAAATACAGCATGATTCAAATCTCATATGATATTTTTATCATAATGTCATCAGTCATTTATGGTCATTTCTTTCTATTTTTGTTCAAAACTGTAAATTTTTTTTTACAACGTTTAAGCATTACACTATCAAGGGGCTAGTAACTCTTTGCTCAATTATAAAACAGCCGGAGTTATCACGTTTGGTTTCACTAGCGGCCATAAAGTGAAATGCACCAGTCCCTTCGGTTTAGTCACGTGACTTCATTCCGCATCAGTCCAGCCGACCTTCCCCCCATAATGCAACAGCGCGCGGTCGATATGACATTTCATCTCCTTGGCAAATTTCACTATGTCCGAAGTCCATTAATGCGTTTATCTCATTCTATTATTATTATTCTTTGTGTGGTCAATACTAAATTTTAACGTTCTTGCTTAGTCTGGAACTACAATGCTAAATTCACAATCAGGGAAAACTCGTAAAGAAATATGTGTCTTTGTTCACAGGGGACTGTTTTACTGAATATGTGTCTTTGTTCGCAGGTTTCTATTTTACTGAATGACAATGTATCTTTGAAAATAGACCATTTTGAATACTCAACCAATAACCTTCAAATACTAATCTATTTTTTTACTGTTTTAACAAAGAATGAATAAACTCTATACAAAAAAAGTAAATGGTATTTAATACACTAACATAATCGAAAAAGAAAATAAAGTAACGCTTTATCTTTCATGCTGCAGTATTTATCACATCACGTATTGTTATTGCATTGCGAACTTAAACAACAACAAAAAAAAATTACAAAGGGAAACAACTCTTTAAGTTCTGCACTATTGTTCGCGGTGCGAGAGAAAGTTAAAAAAGAGAGTAACATCCCCTGTTTGCAGAAGCTGAAACATGTCAATAGCCAGGACGAAGTCTTTTTTTTTTTGTGAAGCGTATTTTTTGTCAATGACTTGAATTGTGCTCAGAACAATTCCTTCACTATTTCAGAAGGTGGAAAGAGAAAAGAATAAGACCCACCAAGTGAGCAATATGCCAGGGGCAAACAACTATTAGATATTACAGCGGTATCGCGCATTAGTGATCGCCCTTGCGTCACCCTGCCTACGATTCCTACTGTCCCGTACCACTGAAATCGAATCTGGTTTATTGACTTCCCCCCCCCCTGGGCGGGATCGATCTGGGACATCAAGGGAGGATTGCGATCACCACCCACCGCCCACCTCCCGTCCCCGGGCATCCACCACCTTGCTCGAACTGCCGAACTCTTAAAGCGTTTGACATCAAACTTGTGGACAGACAGCCACCCGACTGTAATCTTGTTTGATGGCATATCTCCCACACCACCCACCTTTCCCGCGTCATCGGTGTGTGTCATTTTTGGATGACATTGTCATTTGATCAGGGCCGTAAAACGGTATTGATTTGAAGGGCGTCGTTAGTTCTTCGTTAGTCTAGAATAACAAGGACGTTTAATTTTTGTCTGTAAATAAAGTGGACACCACGGGGTAGGCGGTGGAGGGGGAGAGAGAGGGAAGGAGAGAGAACTGGTGGCCACCCTCTCACAGATGCCATGTACTTGATGTCATGTATTTGATGTCATGTGTTTGATGCCATATACTTTATGTCAAATACTTGATGCCATGTACTTGATGACATGTACTTGGTGAGATGTACTTGATGTCATGTACCTGATGACATTACCTGATGTCATATACTTGATGTCATGTACTTGATGTCATGTACCTGATGTAATGTGCTTGGTGTCATGTACTTGGTGTCATGTACTTGATGTCATGTACTTGGTGCCATGCAGAGGCGTTGATATATTGTTTGGCGACTTATGTAAAGACTTTGTTATAATCTTCGGACCTTGGGCTAAAGTAATTCATTGTGCTCTAATACTGTCAGTGGAGAGATTGGGGGGGGGGGAGTCATTGGGCTTTATCAATGGTCAGCTGGTCAGCATAGCAATTAGGACGTCTCTATTTCCACGTGAGATCAATAGATAAAAAGTTATGGTCACCATTAAAAGGTAGTGGAAGGGGGGGGGGAGTGATTCGTCTTACTTGAGGTGTGGAAGGAAATCTTTTTCAAGTGCCCCGACCAATCGCTAGTCAAGTGTTGACTCATTAAATTCTGGGATTTTGATCAGCAAATTATTTTGTTTGTTTTATTCCGGTTAGAGTTTTTAATTCATCGGCCCGGGTTAGAGAGTTCTTGTATGTTTTTTTTTTACGTCATGAAATCTGAAATAATTTGACCGCGCATAGGAAGGACTGGACACGGGAGTTGGGGAAGTGAGGGGGGCGGAGGGAAAGAGATGTGCTGTCCTCAGATTTCAGAATGAAATATTGACAAAATTAATGACCTTCATTTGACGTTGATTCAGTTTGAGGCTGATTGCATTCAATTTGGAAAAAAAAAATTTTAAACTAAAACAGGAATAAAATAAAAATAACTAGTGGAAGGAACGGCATTGGGAAGGGGGGGGGGAACCCAGATTTTATTTAGGGCCTTAAACGTCAACGTAAATAGAAACTGGGTGGAGGGGGTGGGGGGGGAATCGGGAAGTGACGAGGGGGGGAAGCGGGAAGTGACGAGGGGGTGAAGCGGGAAGTGACGAGGGGGGGAAGCGGGAAGTGACGAGGGGGGGAAGCGGGAAGTGACGAGGGGGTGAAGCGGGAAGTGACGAGGGGGGGAAGCGGGAAGTGACGAGGGGAAGGGGGGCATATGAGATATTCAATGAGAGGGAAAAACTGGATGTGCAAATAGAAATAATCGAATTACATTTTTTTCCCGTTATCTACACAAATGTTATTCATTTTTTTTCTTTGGGTCTGATGTTTATCGAAACAATATTTTAGAAAATAGACAACAATTGACTTATATTGAGATATTATTGGCTATTTTCTAAACATTGGATTATGCTTTTTTTTTGTTTATGTATGCTTGGTGATTGTTTAGTTCGTTTTTTATTTGTTTTTTTTTGTTTTTTTTTAAGATTGGTAAACAAATATAAGACTTGTAGGTACAAAGATTGTTGAGGCTCAATCTAAAATGTATGCCCGTAAAAAGACACAAAGCTATGACATCTTTCACATATAAGTCATAAACTCAAATGTTTTCCTGACATAAAACAAAAACTCCCCCCCCCACTTGGACATAATAATTTCGTTTCACCATAAAGTCGCGGGACACTCACTCGCCGCTAGCCCCCCTCCCCGTTCTAATGACGCATCTGGCGCCTGACTATTATCAGCAGTAATACCATAACGTCTGCTGTAGCACCAGCAGTAATACCATAACGTCTGCTGCAGCACCGGCAGTAATACCATAACGTCTGCTGCAGCACCGGCAGTAATACCATAACGTCTGCTGCAGCACCGGCAGTAATACCATAACGTCTGCTGCAGCACCGGCAGTAATACCATAACGTCTGCTGCAGCACCGGCAGTAATACCATAACGTCTGCTGCAGCACCGGCAGTAATACCATAACGTCTGCTGCAGCACCGGCAGTAACACCATAACGTCTGCTGTAGCACCAGCAGTAACACCATAACGTCTGCTGTAGCACCAGCAGTAATACCATAACGTCTGCTGTAGCACCAGCAGTAATACCATAACGTCTGCTGCAATGTTCTCTCTAATGTGTGGTATGAAGTGAGCAAGAAATTTGGTCTCTGAGCGAAATTTTTGATTGAGGCTAAAATTGGTGAGCGATTTAAGCGATGTCGTCCGTCGGAGTGAGCGATCGTACGTATAGTATGAGCGACGTTCTGAATACGTGTGAGCGATCGCTCACGCGCTCAGCTTAGAGGGAACATTGGTCTGCTGTAGCACAAGCAGTAATACCATAACGTCTGCTGTAGCACCAGCAGTAATACCATAACGTCTGCTGTAGCACCGACCAGCACCAATGTGTCTTATTAATTGCTCACACGTAAATGAAACACCATCCCGCCAAGTAAACTAGCTGCCGGACTGGAGTTTGAACGCTAAACCCAGCAGTTTGCTTTCGCCCTCTCGACTTCACACACACACACAACACACGCACACACACACACGGTATACAAATAGACAAACAAGAGGATCGTGCATTTTATTTGGTCTCAACAAGATATGAAGTTTTGTTTGAATACTTTAATCCAGCCCACCACTTCCCACCCTCTCTCTACCCCACCCACAAACACCCCCCCCTTCCCATACACCACAACACACGCACACACGCATGCACAACCCACATATATGCAAGAGGGGCGGGGTGTGGGAAGGGATACTTCGCTCTTTTGATGGATGATATTAATAACCCTCTTTCATAATCTATTACACCAAATGGGTTGAGTTGGATTCGGTTCTTTAATTAGTTTTCTCAATCAAACATGAAATGTAAACAGACAAATTAAAAATTTATATCGATCGTTGCCATGGCGACCACTTTACTAAGTCATGGCCTATATATAAATATATGTATACAAATTATACACTACTCTTAAAACGTCACTTCAAGAGGTAATTTTAATTAGGTCACTTGTCCAGTCATATTTTATTTTTTTTTTTAATTTTTGTTCCGGTTAGTCGAATATAAAACGATACGGTAGTATAGTACATAAAACGATATCTGTAGAGTATTTGTAGAGTATCTGGAGTGATAAAATTTGTATAACTGAAAATATTTACGTGGATTTCGGAGGCGTCATCTTGCATAATAATATATATATATATATATATATATATATATATATATATATATATAGATAGATAGATAGATAGATATATAGATAGATAGATGGATGGATGGATGGATGGATGGATGGATGGATGGATGGATGGATGGATGGATGGATGGATAGATAGATAGATAGATAGATAGATAGATAGATAGATAGATAGATAGATAGATAGATAGATAGATAGATAGATAGATAGATAGATAGATAGATAGATAGATAGATAGATAGATAGATAGATAGATAGATAGATAGATAGATAGATAGATAGACAAACGGTCAGAAACATAGTTAGTCAGACAGACTGAAAGACGGACGGATGGATAAATTAAATGCAGTCCCGAAGCGTGAAAATTCTACAGGAAGGGCCAGGCATTCTACATCAGGGGCCAGGCAATAGCAAGGGGGTAGGTAATACATTTTACTAAGTAGAACAAATAAGCAGGGGGGGCAGACAAAACTCAGGGGTGCCCGGCCCCCTGCCCCTATTCCCCGCACACTACGGGCCTGATTAAATGATTGGTTGAAAAATAGATGTATATATTTTATCATTTGATATGCACAGTAATTTCTCTGTTTCTATTCACAATTGTGTGTTTATATGTATATATATATATATAAATATATGTTTGTTTGTTTATGCAGATAATTTGTTTTCTATTAGACCAGTGGTCAACTACTAAATGTAATTGTCTGGGTCATACGAACGTGGACAGCTCTGGTCGTTTTCGTCTCCAACTGCCGAAGAAAACGAGTTTGTTTTGAAGCCAACGCGATCGTCCATGTTTTTTTTCACCCTAACCACTTCGACGTCCAACTTGGCAATTCAGGAAATGTTTGATGAAGTGATCCTGGCAATGTTGCTCATGAATATTAATGAACCCTCTGGACCTAAGTGTGTCATGCTTACTATAGCTTTTTATTGTGCCGAGTACTGAGTTAAATGGGAGCGTAAAGTTTGTTTTGGTGAAAAGTTCACATTTTATTTGAGAAACTGTTTAACAATATTCAAAGTCTTATTAATTACATTAAATTATCCTAGTAGCTCAATTTTACAAAGTCTACGTAAATGAACTGAACACTTTGGGCCTCTACATTGGTAGCTCTGGCAAAACTATATACTTTTTTAATAATACATTCCATACAACTACATACAACATGAAAGCGTCTTCTTCATGTAGTAGACACTCACTTTTAGGATTAACTTTCCTTCCAAGTATCTCATACAGGGCCAGGCCGTACTTTGTTTCTAAGAAGGGGAGGGTCCAAAACACCCGGGGGACAGCGCTTTCATGGTGGGGGGGGGGATTATGGTTGTACCCGGGCGGCGGATAGCAGAACCACAGAGAGGGGGGGCAGGGGGGGCAAATGCCCGGGGGCCCGGTGAGTTTTAGGGGCCCGGACTGAGCTGGCCAATCAACTTTTGAAAATATTATTATCAGCACGGCGAGGGGGGGGGCTGACAGCCCTGCCCAGGGGCCCGAAATTTCTGTCGGTGGGCCTGGAGTATAGTCTTTGCACGGCACTGATCTCACAAGCCTTTTTAGGTATGAGTCGTCTAACGCGCTGTTGACTATCTTTATATGGCTGCAGCAAACGTATTGCTGTTAGCTATAAATAAGCAGAGAAACTTTAAAAAATAGATTCCGTTTTTCTCACCCTCGCCATACATGAGACAGCGCTGGTTATGGAGGCACCACGGGGGAATGGATGACTGGGGGCTAACGGGGGTCTCGAACCATGCACCTGCCGCAAGGAGATCGGGCATGCGACCAAAGCGCCACATGATCACCCTTGACGTATCACTGGACTTTAGCAGCTTTGATCGGACTGAACGGGTGGACTGACCCTTGGTCACCGGCCTCGCTCGCGTCACGGTCGACTGGACAACACGCCGCTTGTCGGTTGACTGACCTTCACAAAAAAAGCCTCGTGTCCAAGCTAAACTATCATGTTTTTTTTTTGTTTTTGAATGGGTCGTCAATATTGATTGAAAAGTGACAAATTGAACTGTTCCCTTACTGATCAGTTCAATTGACAGTCCAACTCAATATTACTTTGGTTTCAACTTTCTAAGTTTTACATAACTTTATGACGTAACTGGAGGCATTCATCTTTATATGGATATTAGAAAAAATATTGCTGTTAACTACCTTTATATGGCTATTACGAAAATATTGCTGTTAACTATCTTTGTATGGCTATTACGAAAATATTGCTGTTAACTATCTTTGTATGGCTATTACGAAAATATTGCTGTTAACTGTCTTTGTATGGCTATTACGGAAATATTGCTGTTAACTACCTTTATATGGCTATTACGAAAATATTGCTGTTAACTGTCTTTGTATGGCTATTACGGAAATATTGCTGTTAACTACCTTTATATGGCTAAGACGAAAATATTGCTGTTAACTATCTTTGTATGGCTATTACGAAAATATTGCTGTTAACTGTCTTTTATATGGCTAAGACGAAAAAAATAGCTGTTAACTATCTTTGTATGGCTATTAGGAAAATAGTGCTGTTAACTATCTTTGTATGGCTATTACGAAAATATTGCTGTTAACTATCTTTGTATGGCTATTACGGAAATATTGCTGTTAACTACCTTTATATGGCTATTAGGAAAATATTGCTGATAACTATCTGTATCAATATATCAAAAGTACTCATGTTAGCAATATTTGCATGGCTATGACAAAAATATTGCTGTTAACTAAAGTTAGCAACAGTGTTAAATCAAAAAAAGCAGTGACAGAAGAGCACAAACACACACACACACACACACACACACAAATGCGGACACTGTTGACCAATAATTTCGTCTCTAGAAATAAACACAAGTTACGTAAGAGCTAAAGTTACATCCGGGAACCTGTTTCATCAGCCACTGTTTTGTTTCTAAATCAGACGGCAGACAGCGATCAACTCATTTTAGAAAAGTTGGGAAGCACTAACCCCCCCCCCCCCCACCTCAACACCCGCAAATTACTTACACGAGACAGCCAATCAAATTCCCCGACTCCGTTTACGTCACAATTTTTTCTTCCTTTTTGCTGGCAGCGGTCTGTTTTTGGCGCCGACGTCATATTAACCTTTTGACATCCTTCTTGTCGCGGCCTCAGGCGTAGCAACCGGAAGTAAGGCCCCCCAGGCCGAGCGTATTAAATGAAGACTTACATACAAGCTACAAAAGCTACAGCGTAGTGCCCCTACTTTCTTTTGGGGGGCCCCAAAAATTGTCCGAGCGAGCAATAGTTACATAGTCATAAATAGCTGGACTCACTAAGGGCCTCATTTATCAGATAGCATAGGGCCTTATCAAGTCTAAGTCCGGCCCTGTGAAGACCGCGTGCGGAGGGAAACTAAATATTCCGCAGGCCATAGGCCTCGCACATACAATTACCCTAGGCCTCCGCGGACTGATTAGGCCGCCGTGACCGTTGTTATCTGAAGCGGTATTTCCCCACAAGTCCAGGCCCGAATGATGGCAATTGTTGACTTATTTTTACTTTCTTTTTTTAAGGTCGTCAATCAAATTCAAGACATTTTGCTCTTAAAACTACTCGTCGTTAACCAAGTACGTCTTAAAAAAGGCCGTCGTTAACAAAGAACGTCGTTCAATAGGGCGGTCGTTAACCAAGTACGCCTTTGAACTAGGCCGTCGTTAACCAAGAACGTCGTTAAATAGGGCGGTCGTTAACCAAGTATGTCTTTGAACAAGGCCGTCGTTAACCAAGAACGTCGTTAAATAGTGCGGTCGTTAACCAAGTACGCCTTTGAACTGGGCCGTCGTTAACCAAGAACGTCGTTAAATAGGGCGGTCGTTAACCAAGTACGTCTTTATATAGGAACGTCGTTAACCAAGTACATCGTTAAATGTGGCTGTCGTTAACCAAGTACCATTGCATTGCACATTGCGGTAAGCAAAGATGAACCCTCGTGTCCCCATGTGTCCCGCCTATCCAGACAAATCCTTGCACAATTACATTTCGAATGTCGAAATGACGAAAATCGTTCGGACAACTAAAGCTCTGATAAGAGTCCGTCACCCTAAATATCTATGGAACAAATGAAAAGGTCACACCAAAGAGTGCAGCGGGGTAAGAAAGAAAAAAAAGGAAATCTATAAAAGTTCTAAGAAGACAAGATATTTCAGCCGGTCGTAAATACGTTTGTGGAGAGTTGATTCATGGCCTAGTCACATGACCTATCGCGCTGTCACATGACGCCATGTCACGCCTTGCTGTGACCTGTGACCTTTTAGTGTGAAGGCCATCATCTGGACAGAAGTAGAAAACAATATCTCGATTTCTTGAGACTTCAGTCGTACGGCCATATTGGCGCCATCGAATCAAACAGATAAGTAAGTCATCACAGTGGAGTCGTCTTGTGTGATAGGGCACATTGCTCGGGGCGTCGTCTTGTGTGATAGGGCACATTGCTCGGGGCGTCGTCTTGTGTGATAGGGCACATTGCTCGAGGAGTCGTCTTGTGTGATAGGGCACATTGCTCGAGGAGTCGTCTTGTGTGATAGGGCACATTGCTCGAGGAGTCGTCTTGTGTGATAGGGCACATTGCTCGAGGAGTCGTCTTGTGTAATAGGGCACATTGCTCGAGGAGTCGTCTTGTGTGATAGGGCATATTGCTCGGGGCATCGTCTTGTGTGATAGGGCACATTGCTCATCAGTTATCGCAAAGAATCCCTGGCAATGGGCCAAAACTGTAAACAAGCCATTGAGCTAAATTTTCGACTTTATTGAAGTCACGTGTAAAACTCATTCCATGAGTATTTAACATACATTTCTGCAGTGCTTTTTTTGTAAAGAAATAGGTGCCGGTATTCTGTGATGGATTGTCTAACTTTTAACTACCAATAGGTGAGGTATTCTGTGATGGATTGCCTAACTTTTAACTACCAGTTCGCACCTATTTTAATTCTTATTGCGCGCAATTTTAAAATAATTCAATTTTAACAAAATAATAATATAATCAATTAATAATAAACGTTAAAATACAAGAAAAGTTATATTTTTTCCCCACATTGAAAAAGGTGCCGATACGTCGTACCGGCGCGTACCGGCACAAAAAAAAGTACTTCATTTCTGGATGAATAAGATGTGCGCCTAATATTTTCCGACTAGCTTACATTCGTCAGACGTAAGTAAACGAACAGATTTCTCGATTGAAGATTTGATTCACCTGCAATTTTCAGCATTTGTGGGTAAAAATACAAATAGAAGCCCCCCCCCACACACACACACTTACAAAAACTTGGTGTCGGAAATTATCTTCGAAGGTGTTATTGATTGAAAATTGAGTACAGAATACGTAATTCGTGTGACGTTTGGAATAAACCTCTCGTGACGATACAGTGTCACACAATCCAGCAATGTACAGTGTCACACAATCTAGCAATGTACAGTGTCACACAATCCAGCAATGTACAGTAGGGTGTCCCAAAAAAATGAAGTTTTGAAATGTTGATGTCTCACCCCACAGAATATGTCTGTATGGTAACAGTAGTTAACCTGCAAAATTTCAGCTCATTTGGACAATGTTTAGAGGTCCCCCAAGAGGTTTAAAGTTCCAGATTTTGGTGTAAAATCATTCGCGGTCAAATCTAATACAGCGTTAATGTTGCATTATATGCGAAACTGATATATTAAGTAACAAATTGATGCTTAGTATTGTTTATAAATTAAATGAAACAAAATATATAAATCTTGAATGGTTTATATTTTTAAATTTGAAATTTAAGTAAAAAATTATGAAAAACAAAGTTTTATTCATTTTGTAAGTTAATTCTTGAATCAATGTCAATCTACTTGAAAAATAATAAGAAGAAGAAATGCTAATACGCATTCCTGCTATTTATTTTGTACTTTGTACTGTAGGGTAGACAAAAATTTAAAAAAGTTCTTCAAATTTAAATTTTAGCCAGCTGTTCACGATTACACTCCGCAAAAT
This sequence comes from Bulinus truncatus, assembly GCA_021962125.1. NCBI lineage: Eukaryota > Metazoa > Mollusca > Gastropoda > Planorbidae > Bulinus > Bulinus truncatus. The sequence continues at coordinate 436,166 of JAGDYQ010000057.1, forward strand.
TTTTCCGATGTTTTTCAACCACTTGGAGCGAAAATTGTCTTTGTTCTTCATTCTTGGTGATACTGTCATGGAAATTTTGTATCAATGCTACACTTCGCTCTGCAGAGTCATTGATACAAGCCAGATTCTTTACAAAATCTGCTGCAACTTTAAAAGATGGTGTATCTGACCAGGCTTTAACAGGAACATCTATAAAACTGGCATCAATGTTGGATGTTTCAAAAAATGTGGTAGAAGCACGCGTCATTGAAATTTTGTATCAATGCTACACTTCGCTCTGCAGAGTCATTGATACAAGCCAGATTCTTTACAAAATCTGCTGCAACTTTAAAAGATGGTGTATCTGACCAGGCTTCAACATGAACATCTATAAAACTGGCATCAATGTTGGATGTTTCAAAAAATGTGGTAGAAGCACGCAAATCAACAACACTTTTTGATAGTGTTTTTATGAGATGCGGTCCACGTTCTGATTTTATTGTCCGAACAAGGCCAGTTTTTTCTTTGTCCGACAAAAGGGTTTAAAATAACGCAAGCGTCGACAGTTCCGGACTCAAGTACCACGAGTGACGCACCATCATTTTCAATCCAGTCGATCGAAGAACAGCATCATCATATTCGTATAAACGCTTTATCAACAAGATATCATTCACAGGTGCATCTGCGGTGAGCCTGCATGAAAACCATGATTGAAGATAAACACATATGGTAAACCGATTAAAGCGCTGATTACCTTGTAATTCTCGAGCTGTTAACTGAAAGATGGTTTCATTGCCTGCAAACAATAGATCGATTTTCAATGCATAGATTGCTTTCGCCATCCACCTTGCCCAGGTCTGCGAATGCTGACATCAACCTCCAACCCAACCATTTGTGCAGCAAGCAGAAGAAATTCCAAATAATTATCACATGAATGACTGACCTCAAGTTGACATTTAATAAATTCTTTAATCGAATCAGACACGATTATCAAAGGGGCGGATCTAGCTTCGGGTGTGTGGTTTAATTCTGGCCATTTTTCTTGAAACCTTTTAAAAAACAAAATTTCTGGTCCAGTGGATGGTCCAAGACAAACATTGAATGCATCGGAAAGGAGTACTTCCAACATGTGATGACAGCATGCCATCCATAATAGATTACGTCCCAGGGCTACTTCTAACAGAGTGGAAGCTCCATTGAGTCTTCCAGTATTGGAAGCCGTAGTCTCGAAGCACATGCTGATGACCATACATTCGCACTTCCATATGTTCATATACTGCATCAGCAGCTACCCATCCTGACCCGGATGCTAACTTGGGAACACCAAGAAGCTTTGTAGTGCCATCGACAAGTGACGAGAGCAGGACAGGTAATCGATCGCCGTTGTTGGTAACATGTCCGGTAACATCGGGCAATAGCTTACCATCCCAATGTACAATTGATTTTGAGGGAATATAGTCTTATTTTATACATGCTGCAGCTTGTTAACGACAAAGCTTGCGATGACGATGCATTGTTCTCTTGGAAAATACTGTGTCAGATGTCGGAACACCAGCTTCGTTGAATGCAGAATCAAGTATCATTGTTGATTTTCTAATGCTGGTGTTCGTTCTGTCCAGCACTGCAGCAACTTTTGGTGATATGATGCCTGACAATTTAACATGCTTAGTTTAAAAAAAATAAATCTTCAAAAAATATGCACATTGCTTAAATTTTGCACATTAGGTATTGTATATGTTTTCTAGCATATATTACATTTTCTAATTAAGAATCACACAATTTCAACTCTAGTTAATGGTAGCAATGAGATAAATATAAGTATATTTAAACTTCATTTTATTCAACTATGGCATGCAAAACCTGCAAATTATTTGAGCCATGATTCGTCTGGATTTTTATATTGGCTTAATACTGGAATTTTAAAAGCTCTTGGGGGACCTCTAAATGTTGTTCAAATGAGCTACAACTTCACCAATTCACTCATTGTACCCAAGAGACACATTTCAGGGGGTGAGACACCAAAGATTTAAAAAAAAAAAATTTTCGAGCATTTTTGGGACACCCTAATGTACAGTGTCACACAATCCAGCAATGTACAGTGTCAAACAATCCAGCAATGTACAGTGTCACACAATCCAGCAATGTGCAGTGTCACACAATCCAGCAATGTACAGTGTCAAACAATCCAGCAATGTACAGTGTCACACAATCCAGCAATGTACAGTGTCACACAATCAAGCAATGTACAGTGTCACACAATCCAGCAATGTACAGTGTCACACAATCAAGCAATGTACAGTGTCACACAATCCAGCAATGTACAGTGGCACACAATCCAGCAATGTACAGTATCACACAATCCAGCAATGTACAATGTCACACAATCTTTTAATATATTAAACCAACAGCCTGTCTCATATAATCTTAAGAATACGTGTATCATTCAGTATACATTAGTAAACGTTATCAGAGAACCCGTGGGGGGGGGGAGGGGGGAGAGAGAAAGACAGAGAGAGAGAGAGAGGAGATTCATTGTTCACACATTACGTAAGACTGTCTCTGTATTCTGATCTAAACCAAAACTACAACCAACAAAAATAAATAAACGAAAGTGCTGCCAATTAAAATCCCGGCTATGACGTCATGAAAATGGTGGTTTGGGGAGGGGTGGGGGGCTTTGATATCTGCTGATTAGTGGGCTATTTTTTTTATTGGTCAGACCTGACGCATTTGGGTTTCCGTAATAATGGCAAAGATCAAATGATAGTGAAGCATTCCATTTGGAAACGTAATCCAATACGTCACTATTTTAGTTGTTTTTGTTTGATCTAAAATAATTTGTACCGTTCGTCTATGTTTTTTACACTAACTAATTAGATAAATAAAAATTAGAAGTTTTATATTTTTGTTCATTTTTAAAGCGATTTTTTATAGACCGTCTCACTACCAGATATGTAGACTGCGAGTTAGACAAATGGAAATAGAATCAATTAGATAAAAAGGTTTGACTATTAGGATGGGAATTATATATAAAGACAGACAGGTAGACAGCAACAAACATAAATAGAAATCTATTTCGATAATTGATTAGATTTTTGTAATTTAAAAAAAAAAACTTAAAATTATATGTAAAAAAAAACTTTTTATGAAAATCAATTTTCGTCTTTGACTGTCTCCATGTAAATACTACAGGCTGTTGTCAGGTATTTAGAAAGACGGTCAGTGAATACTGCAGGCTGTAGTCAGTTATTTAGAAAGAAGTTCAGTGTATTCTGCAGGCTGTTGTCAGGTATTTAGAAAGACGTTTAGTGAATACTGCAGGCTGTGGTCAGATATTTATAAAGACGTTCAGTGTATTCTGCAGGCTGTTGTCAAGTATATAAAATGACGTTCATTGTATTCTGCAGGCTGTAGTCAGGTATATAAAAACGTTCAATGTATTCTGCAGGCTGTAGTCAGGTATATAAAATGACGTTCAATGCATTCTGCAGGCTGTAGTCAAGTATATAAAATGACGTTCAATGTATTCTGCAGGCGATAGTCAGGTATATAAAAATGACGTTCAATGTATTCTGCAGGCTGTAGTCAGGTACATAAAATGACGTTCATTGTATTCTGTAGGCTGTAGTCAAGTATATAAAATGACGTTCAATGTATTCTGCAGGCTGTAGTCAGGTATATAAAATGACGTTCAATGTATTCTGCAGGCTGTAGTCAAGTATATAAAATGACGTTCAATGTATTCTGCAGGCTGTAGTCAAGTATATAAAATGACGTTCAATGTATTCTGCAGGTGATAGTCAGGTATATAAAAATGACGATCAATGTATTCTGCAGGCTGTAGTCAGGTACATAAAATGACGTTCATTGTATTCTGCAGGCTGTAGTCAAGTATATAAAATGACGTTCAATGTATTCTGCAGGCTGTAGTCAGGTATATAAAATGACGTTCAATGTATTCTGCAGGCTGTAGTCAGGTATATAAAATGACGTTCAATGTATTCTGCAGGTGGCGCCACAATGCTCGTCCGACCACAGTGTTTGTAGAATTCTGGGAGGTGCGACGGATGACCAAACTCTCTGCCAGTGTCCGTCTGGTGTTTCTTGTCCAGCTCAACCGGATGGATCTCAGTCGTTACAATTTGGTGCCATGTTAAGGTCAGTTTAACCCCATTCTTGACCGGACTGCCCAGTCCTTTGATATATGGCAGGGGCATTAACTGTGGCTTTTTTTTTGGAACCGTTTTTTTTTTCTTAAAACTGAAAACGTCTGATTGTGTCTGATTTTGTAATAAATTTTTGAGACACTTTTTAATGTTTTCTTTTTAATTTTGTAAACATGTTCTTGCTCCATGGCAATGCATGATTCAATAATTAATTTTGCAATTAATATTTTTTTAATTACTAATAAAGGGATATAATCGTGTTTATCTATAATGAACGTCACTAATAAATGGGCTACTTCCCTTGCTTCATTAGCAGGGCTAGCACATGATTACAGCGTGATGGTACGTGAAAGCAGCGATACACGCGCGTGTATTAAAAAATATATATATAGATTAGAAAACTGTTAGTTTTAAAAAGTTGTGTTTTTATCGTGTCATGTTATGTTTATGTATATATATATATATATATATATATATATATATATATATATATATATATATATATAACATTCTAAACAATGATTGTAGTATACAACCCCGTAGCGTGAAAATTCTACAGCAGGGGCCAGGCAATAGCAGGGGGCCCAGGTAAAATACAGTTTACTAAGTAGAGCAAATAAGCAGAGGAGGCCAGACAGAACGCAGAGGGGGCCGGCCCCCTGACCTCCCCCCCCCCCCTGCACGCTACGGGCCTGGTAGTATAGAAGTATAGATACCAGCCGTTGTCCGGACGAATAGTGTCGCATGAAGCTATTTTTATGAATGCAAGTGTTTGTGTCTGTGTTGTTCTTGTTTGAGTTTGATGTCTGCCTGCTTTATCCCAGATCTTTTGCGATGTATTGTGAGCTGTATGTATAGTCCATAGTAAAATGTAGGAGGTGTACTCAGATGTGTTGGTCGTGTGTCGTACAATGATTTTTTTGTTCTCGAGTTGTTGTTTTTTTTTTAATTACTTATGTGTGTAAGTGGAACTCTCAGAAATCGAAGCCGACAGGTAATATGCTATTAATGAGAAAAAAAGTCACAATTACAATATTGTCACCTATACACTTCCCCCATATGCTTTAATGTGTATACCTATAAAGTGTTTTATAAATATACAAGCAGAAATTGATTAGTAATAAATGAGGTGTCTAGCTTTGAGCATGTAACAGTATTTCTTTATTCATAAGTAGCAGTGCTTTTTTTCAGTTGGAACTCATGGGAGCTGAGTTCCCTCCCATACCTTTTTTTTTATAGTATTTTCTGACATAAGTTAAAAAACAGATGTGAAATGAGTTCCCAAACATTTTTCGCTAGAAAAAAAGCACTGATAAGTAGTCACTTCTTTAAAATCCTGAAATTTTCTATTATAATAAAAAATGAATATATCATTGTCACCCCTGTTTGATATTTCAACACTCACACGACAAATTACAGAACTCAAGCACGAATACATGTGTCACGCGGCACTATCTTCCCGCGCAACACCGGGTACAACTTCAAGTGTGTGTATATTGTTACGACTTTCCCAAACTCTCTCTAGGTAGGCACTAAAGGACACGTGGGTTCGTTAGTTGAATAATAAGGTTTATTCACAGTCTACAATGTACAAGTTATAATAGCCCAGACGAAAACAAAACAAAGTCTAGTACACTCATACCTCGCTATACGGCCGCTCTTTATACGGCATTTCGCTATAACGGCTTTCATCAATTCAGGCACGTTTTCGATTTACGGCCTAAAATGTTTCGCTATAACGGCCAAAAAAAATGCTTTTGTACAAAAGTGAAAAAATATTGATAATTTTGGATAATGCACCAGGGTATCCTACCTAGTGTACCCGAACTATCTTAAGATGTCATGATTGAGTGCCTTCCGAAAAATACAACAGCACTGATCCAACCAATGGATAAGGGTGCAATAAGCACTTTTAAGGCACATTACCTACACAGAGCTTTCCGACAACTCAGCATAAGGGAAACCAATGGTGAATCTTCAATTAAAACATTTTGGGAAAACTATAACATCAAGGTTACTGTTGACAGCATCAGTGAATGATGGAAGGAATTAAAATTGACAAGAATGAACCATGTATGGGAAAAAATATGGCCAGAATGTGTAAAAAGTACTGTTGCAGACAGAAGCGTACCTAGGGTAAGGAGAGGGGGGTCCAAATTCAAAAGTCCTCCCCTACCCCCGGCCTTAGCTTGAGGAGGGCCCAAATTTTTTTTACATTAAATATAAAGTACATTATCTCATGTCATGTTGTCGAATGTCAAAATGCGGGGACTTCCAAAGAGGGGCACTCAAATCCCTAGGTTCGGCACTGGATACAGAAGTTAATTTTCTTCCTGAAATCAGGCAAACTATTTTGGATCTAGTAGAAGATCTCGGCTTGGAAAGTTTGAACGAACGTGATGTGCTTGATCTACTTGAAGCTAATAGGGAACCTCCTCCTTGAAAACGATCCTGACGTCAGACGTAGCGCACAATTTCTCAAGGAATTAACTCAGCCATTAGCAGTTATAACTCAATGAAGAATGAACTAGACAAGAAGGCAAGACAAACAACGTTGGACAATTGCTGTAAGCCACGCCCATCCTTACCAGCGGAAAATGATGACGTCATTGATCTGCAGGTTACCATTTCTTCATTTTTTTTTTTAAATTATACATATTCATATTTTATGTAACATGAAATTGTTTCATTTTTGTTTATAGACTATTGTTGATTGTTGGAATTTGTTATTATTTTATGTACAATGTATGTAGCTTTAATTTAAATGAAATAAAAAGAGAAAATACATTTTGAATGATAAACCATGTTACATATTTAAACAAATTGGAACCGATCTCGTTGAATTTGTATGGATTTGTACTAGAACACTTGATTCCCTATACGGCTTTTCACTTAGCGGCCTAATTTCGTGGAACGTATCTAGGCCGTAAAGCGAGGTATGGGTGTATGCGTACAACTAATCCAGTTGAAACGAGTTTACGTGTTATCGCTGTCAACGTGCCGAAAGAAAGAAAGAAAGAAAGAAAGAAAGAAAGATAGATAGATAGATAGATAGATAGATAGATAGATAGATAGATAGATAGATAGATAGATAGATAGATAGATAGATAGATAGATAGATAGATAGATAGATAGATAGATAGATTGACAGAGATATGTGTGTGTGCGTGTTTGTGTATTTGTAAACGTTAGTGAGTGTGAATGTTTTGGGGTAGCATTGTTCATCATTATTTTGACTTATTTGCAGGTACGTCACTTGCCAACCCATGTCCCAGCTCCAGCGGTGCTCAAACAACCAGAAGGCGGTGTACGTTGACTCAGACTTTGATTTAAGTGTGGGACACACCACGACCACGCGAATGACGGTAAACGAGTAACTGTGTTGTTACTTTTTTTTAATCTCGGTTATTAATTAATTCATTGTCAGCGTTTCTTTTCTTTCGGCTATCTCAGCGGCCGGGTCCATTCTATGGGGGTGGGGGTGGGGGGGGGGTAACGATCGTTTTAATTTGATTTCATGGGGAGGGAACCCTTCTCAAGAAGTGGACTGGCCCATAATGCAATTGTCTGAAGTTGACTTATATTCAGCAACCATGGTGTCGTCGAGATCATTTTTTTTTAATAACTTCCAGCGGCCCCCGTAGCGTGAAAATTTTACAGCAGGGGCCAGGCATTCTACAGCAGGGGCCAGGCATTCTACAGCAGGGGCCAGGTAATACATTTTACTAAGTAGAACAAATAAGCTACGGGCCTGACTTCCAGTGTCCCACACACACACCCCTGCCCCCCCCCCAACAATGAGTACGATGCTGGCTCTCATTAATTAGATTTTGCGGCCCGGCTCTCTGTGTCATAGCACGGCACGGACCTGGGGGATGCAGAATACACGTGCTACATTAACTACACGTGTCACAATTCTTTTCATCTCTCCACCAATTCTTGTTGTTACAAAATGCGCGCATTATGTCACTCAGTTCTTTGATCTCTCCATCAATTCTTGTTTATTGTTTATTTAGGTTCTGTGTGACTGTGACCCAGGCCATAAGATAGAGACTTATGGTGAGTCTTCCGACACGCAAACCAAAGGACAGACCAGCAACGCTAAACTAATCAACTTCAAATTTTACCACAGATGTTTAGGTAAGTTCCTAGCAAATCATAGTTGTTCCGAAAAAGGGAACTGGGAGATGCAATTAAGAAGTTCGTTATACTTAAAATTCGCTAAAGGCATCCTTTGTTCACCCTGAATCAGTAATCCTTTACAATAAATACATTTTATGATAATGGTGAATAACGATTATGGCGTAATTTCCGCTACGCTGTAATATAACTGCAGTGCGCATTAATTCTGTTTTACTATCAAATGGTTGTCCTTAACAGAGCATTATGGGTGTCTTCATATTGTTAAGTTCAAAGTTTAGCCTACTAGTAGACTCACCAAATGTGTCACGTTCAGATTTGTCAGGCTTACCAAATGTGTCACGTTCATATTTGTCAGGCTCATCAAATGTGTTACGTTCAGATTTGTCAGGCTCACCAAATATGTCACGTTTAGATTTGTCAGGTTTACCAAATATGTCACGTTCAGATGTGTCAGACTCACCAAATGTGTCACGTTCAGATTTGTCAGACGCACCAAATGTGTCACGTTCATATTTGTCAAGCTCACCAAATGTGAATACTTTCATATTTGTCAGACTCACCAAATGTGTCGCGTTCAGATGTGTCAGACTCACCAAATGTGTCACGTTCAGATTTTTCAGACGCACCAAATGTGTCACCTTCAGATGTGTCAGACTCACCAAATGTGTCACGTTCATATTTGTCAGGCTCACCAAATGTGAATACTTTCATATTTGTCAGACTCACCAAATGTGTCGCGTTCAGATGTGTCAGACTCACCAAATGTGTCACGTTCATATTTGTCAGGCTCACCAAATGTGAATACTTTCATATTTGTCAGACTCACCAAATGTGTCGCGTTCAGATGTGTCAGACTCACCAAATGTGTCACGTTCAGATGTGTCAGACTCACCAAATGTGTCACGTTCAGATGTGTCAGACTCACCAAAATGTGTCACGTTCAGATGTGTCAGGCTCACCAAATGTGTCACATTCATATTTGTCAGGCTCACCAAATATGTCACGTTCATATTTGTCAGGCTCACCAAATATGTAATTTATGCACCTCGCGAATTTCGCTGCAATGGTTTTATTATATAATAATGCTAACAATGTATCCGAATCGATGCTTTTTCGCAGCCGTCATTATTTTATTATTTTCTTTTTGGTTTGTCTACCATTGTAACAACTACACATGCGAGAAAAAAACAACTTCGACAAATATCGGAAATGCGAATGTTTCCTGATCTGCAGCGGAAATCTGAAATCGTCTGAATATTTCGCTAAGTATGTCATTGCAGCGAAACATAAGGAATTTGCGAGGTCTAGATATAGGAATTTCCGTCCGGTCGGAGGGTGGGCTGTGGGGGGGGGGGGGGGAGAGGGGTCTGACCTTTTATGTCTGAAAGATGCAATCCTATATGGCGGCAGATAAATATCTTCCGGTATTTCAGCGCAATGATCAGTCCAGTTTTATTTTTCTGACTAGCTGCATACATATTGTGACATGGTGCAATACAAAGAATATATATATATATATATATATATATATATATATATATATATATATATATATATATATATATATATAAGTATTAAGTAATATTAATAGTAATAAAGCGATGACCGGAAATATGATTTATTGCATTACATATATGATTTATTGCATTAAAATATGATTTATTGCATTAAAATATGATTTATTGCATTAAAATATGATTTATTGCATTAAAAATATGATTTATTGCATTAATATATGATTTATTGCATTAAAATATGATTTATTGCATTAAAAATATGATTTATTGCATATTAGTAGGATTGTCTAATAGTAATTACGATTGGTTGATATATTTGCCCACAAGTTGAAGTACTAACTCCAAGAATTATGCATCAATTATTTCATTTCAGCCAATGAAACATCAGGGACGACTCGCACGGCTAAAAGAAGTGTGGATGACGTCAGCAGCGTGTATACTTCTGCTGCTGAAGATGACGATAACTCCCTCCTAGACAAGAGAGCTCCAGGTGGAGATCACAGCGCCTTCTACAAGAAATCCTTCGACCAAGACGTCAGCAATTTCTACAAGAGGGGGTCGGATGATGTCAGCAATTTCTACAAGAGGGGGTCGGATGATGTCAGCAATTTCTACAAGCGATCTCCAGGAGATCTTAGCGGTTTTTACAAAAGGGCCCCAAATGACGTCAGCAACTTCTACAAAAGGTCACCCAGTGACGTCAGCGGCCTCTACAAAAGAGCAACAGACGATCTAAGCGGCTTTTACAAAAGAGCGCCATCTGACCTCAGCAACTTCTATAAAAGAGCTCCAAATGACGTCAGCAACTTCTACAAAAGGGCCTTAGACAAACATTGCGGTTTTTTAAAGAAAAGAGCCTCAAATGACTTCTACAAAAGGCGGATGGATGATATTAACAGCTTCTATAAGAGGTCACCAAATGACATGAGCAACATCTTCGGTTGGTACGTATACGATTTATGCGGTTCCGACAAAAGAGCCTCAAATGACGTCAGCAACTTCTACAAAAGGCGGATGGATGATATGAGCAGCTTCTATAAGAGGTCACCAAATGACATGAGCAACTTTTATAAGAGGTCACCAGATGACATGAGCAACTTTTATAAGAGATCACCAGATGACATGAGCAACTTTTATAAGAGGTCACCAGATGACATGAGCAACTTTTATAAGAGGTCACCAGATGACATGAGCAACTTTTATAAAAGAGGTCTTTCTGAGCAGAGTAGCTTCTACAAAAGATATTTCAATGGAGATGCCAGCAATTTCTACAAGAGAGAGACTTCCAGCACTTCCATAGACAAAGACAGCGGACTTAATGAGAATTGATGACAGGGTTGCGAGAAAGTTCTTCTAATCATTACAATATTATTAAAATATAAAATATTCCTTCTTTATTCTGGGTTTTTTTTTCTGGATTATTTAAAACCAAATTTAAAAAAAAAACGAAATCTTCTGAAAACATTTAGGCTGCTGCTACAGACGTCAAATTGTAATTTATTGGTGGCCTGAAGACTTGTCTGCGCCCCGTTGTCTGCGATTTTATATGTCCCATTCCACTCAGGTGAATCTGCAAAGGGGAAGGGAGGTAAGTCGAGTAGTCGGAAGTGATAATCGTCAGACGACAAGACATTCGCTGTTTTAAATATTGAAACGAATAAAAACCTGTATTAATAAAGTATATTTTGCTTCAAGCCTAATGTTTCATTGAATTTTTTTAGAGCATTTTCGAAAAAAAATGCTCTATTGTCCCCGTTTTGTCTGTCTGTCTGTCTGTCCGTCCGTCATCACCCTAGATCTCAACAACCATAAGTCCTAGACCCATGATGTATATATCATTTTGTAGGTCTTGGCCTGCCATGTGTACATCAAAAGTTCATTTTGCGATAGGACCTCTGAGGGCCCCGTTTTGTCTGTCTGTCTGTCCGTCCGTCCGTCATCACCCTAGATCTCAATAACCATAAGTCCTAGACCCATGATGTATATATCATTTTGTAGGTCTTGGCCTGCCAAGAAATGACTTTTTTCCATTTCGCGATCTGACCTCTCAGGGCCGTAAAAGGGGCCTTAGTACCGTTTTTTACTATATAAGCTATATTAATAAAGGAGCGCTATATCTCAGCAACTATAAGTCCTAGACCCATGATGTATATATCATTTTGTAGGTCTTGGCCTGCCATGTGTACATCAAAAGTTCATTTCGCGATAGGACCTCTGAGGGCCGGGATTCAGGGCTCCTAAGGGGCTTATATATTATATATACACCTTGTACGTTCAAAAGCCCCTTCATTTGGTGCGAAATACTGCAGCACGTAGTTTCACCAAGATTTATTAAGAAACTCATCAAATGAAATAGTAAGCTTGTGTTCTGAGTTTAATTGAAAGTATCAGAGCTATGCAACGATTGACGGAGTTTTCGGACGATTAAATGACTATAATTTCGAATGTTTTCAATTATGAGTTCTATTTCAGTGACCACAAACCACTTGTAGTTAGATTTAAGAGAAAATAATTTTTTTTCAAATATAAAGAAACGTCTTTATATTTTTTTTTACAGATATATGCATTACACAATTGAATTTATAAACATTTCCAAAATTTACAAATATTTACTGAAAGATAGCATACGTACTGATACATAACATGAAAATGCGCTAACACGTCCTGTGTCCAGAATGGAACATGCTTAATTGCTTGTTTTTGTTTAATGAGATTCCAAACTTCTCTCAATGATTAAAAATAATAGTACGCCCAAAACATTCTGTCTATAAGTCAACATTCACACTACTAATGAAAGCGTTATTTTTTCTGAAGTTACCTACAGCAGACTATCCCTTCCTCTCCCCGTCCAGTCCAGCTAACAGAGGTAAGATAGTCAGCAATACTGATTGTAGAGTACGAAGGATTGGTGCAGATATTCATAAATCTATTTTTATTAATCTTGAGTTTGCGCACCGCACTATGAATTATGTTTATGTGTAATATTTACTATGTGACGTAGTTTTTTCTAGTTTGACGTCATATTAAGTTGTTTAGAGACAAGCTTGGTAGATTGAGTAAGTTGCTTTCTAGTTCATGAACATATAAGATGTACTTTGTAGATTAACTCTGGAAGAAGTTAATATATTTACTTTCACGTAGCAACTCATGGATATTATTTGATCTTTCTAAGACGTGCCTTTATCATTTAACATATTTACTACATTAATGTCTTCGTCAAATAAATGTACCAATGAATCAGCAACATTGAGTTGAGTATTAATTCAAGAATTGTTTGTGTTAAGAATAAGAGACACGCTACCACAGTAACGCCTCCAAGTTCAGTCTAACTGCAACTGCAGTCAGACCCCCATAACATCAACTTTAAAACCTTCACAATGGTGGCATGCGGCGGCGAAATGAACCCGAGAATTTAAAACCTTCACAATGGTGGCATGCGGCGGCGAAATGAACCCGAGAATTTAAAACCTTCACAATAGTGGCAAGCATGGAGAACCCAGCAGCCAGAGCAGTCCAGTGATCCAGACCAGTCCCCAGAGCAGTCCATTGATCCTACCAGTGAACCAGATCCCAGAGCAGTCCAGTGATCCAGACCAGCGAACCAGACCACAAGAGCAGTCCAGTTATCCAGACCAGTAAACTGTTACCGATTTGCAGCCCAGAGGAGAACCAGCACAGAGAACCAGCGTGCTGCACACAAGAAAAATAATTGAGATCTTATCTTATCTCAATGGCAGACTGAGACCAAGTCTCAAACACTGACTGCGATAAATACTCTACGGTCCGGTCAGTTCTGCAATTATCTCGAATACCATTTCGAATAGATTTCATTTATTATTGAAAATTTCCCACGGCATAGGATCAAGGTCAAGGTTTGACACTTTCATTCATCTAATTCGGAACTACGGAAGAGGAGTCAAGGTCACAGATTCAAGATGGCCGCCTAAGAGTGTTGTGGTGCCTTTATACAAATAGAAGAAACATCAAATTGTAACGTACTATTTTATTATTTTTATTTTTTCCCCATATAGTTAATATTTCAGTGTCCACATCTGTTTATTCGTTATAAAAAGGGAGGAAGGGCGGCGACCCAAATATAGGCTAGCTAGTTTGGGGTTCTATCAGGGGTATGCTAGTGTTTTATCTGGATCTATTGCACTCAATAGTGTAATTGATAATTATTTAATAATATTTGGATCCACTTAAAATACTGATATCATTTAAATGTTTAGTTGTTTTTGAGCAGTTTGTTTATTTATTGTCCTATTTGTTTGTATATATTTCGTCATAATTAAATTTAACTCAGTCTAGTGTACGTCTGCGTTTTGTTTACATACATTGTATTCTATTGTTCACTATCATCTAATAGGAAGCTGATTCAGTTATTGTTTGTCCTGTGTGTGAAATTTATAAATATATACATTTTCATAAATATTTTCTATTTATTTATTGTTTTGGACACTGAATCCCAATCCCATGCATATAGTATAATATATTTATTTATGTAAACATTGATTGATATATGTGATATTTTAATAGTGCCAATTGTATATATCAGTGCCAGAAATTTTTTTATTCTCACAATATTGTTGAAATCTATTTAAATCTATTAGAAATTGTTAATTGATCATTGATTGGTTTCTTAAACCATAAAAATGGATGTTAAGAACATAGATGATTTATGGGAGATTTATAGAGAAAGAGGTGAAAAGTTGGGTTTATCAGGAGAGAAACTACTGCAGTTTATTGAAAAAGAATTGGAGAGGGTAGAGAGAATAAATAATAGAGAAAAAGAAAAGGAACTTGCCAAGTTAGAGAAAGAAAGGTTAGATAGAGAACATGATAGGGAACTAGCTAGGATAGAATTGGAGAATGAAAGGTTAGACAAAGATAGAGAAAATGATAGGGAAATAGCTAGGATAGAATTAGAGAAAGAAAGACTTAGATTAGAAGCAGAGGTACAAATAAGAAAAATAGAACATAAACAAAATACAAGAAAAACAACAACAAACCATACATATGATAAATTAAAGTTGGGTCAATACAATAGCAAGGACAATAACATTGACATATTTTTAACTAAATGTGAATGTCAGTTTAAACTTAACAAAATACCAGAAAGTGAATGGACCAGACACCTGATAGGAGCATTTCAAGATGAGGCCCTCAATGTCCTACATATGTTAGAACACCCTGAAGATAAGCCATATAATGAACTAAAACACCATCTACTTAAATACTACAACAAGACTGAAGAATATTACAGAAACTTATTCCATAATTCTGTTATCTCTGAATTAGAACACCCTACAGCTTATGTGAGCAAAATAGAACAATATTTAAAGGAATTTATTAGGGCAGCAAATATAGATTCATCTGATCCTCAACAAATAATAGAACTAATGTTAGTGGACAAATTCCTAAATCTTGGTTCTGATAAATTATTTTCATTTATAAAATTAAGAAAAGTAAACTGTAAAAAAGACCTTATCTCTGCTCTATCTGATTATAAGGACAGTAATCAGAATACCCCCATGTTCAAAGATAAGGATAATACCTTTAGTGCTATCAGACACAACAACAACAACTATAATAACAATAAGTCAAGATACAGTAGTGTACCTGGTAATATAATTTGTCACTATTGTTCTAGACCAGGGCATATAATAGCCAATTGTAGAAAATTAAAATACAGGAATGGGTACAATAATATACAGAATAATAGATACTTACCTAACAGACAATATGCTAGAAACAACAATAATAGAAACTTTAGTAGATACTCAGGACAAGACAATAGGAGACAGAGACAATCACCAAATAACAGCCCACCAAGACAATACAATGACAGAGATAGAACATTGGGTAGAACAAACAACACACATACTGTAAATGCACTGTTGAACAATAATGGAAGTCTAGTATTTTACCCTTGCTTCCTCAATGACAAACCTGTCATGTGTCTTAGAGACACAGGAGCCAGTTGTGTGGTGGTAGATCACTCACTTGTTTCAGAGGACTGCATAATAGATACTTATGAAAAAGTCAAATTAGGTAATGGTCAAACTTTAAACTGTAAAAAGGCAATAATAGAAATTGATACACCTTGGATCAGTGGAAAAATAGAAGCAATAGCGATGATAGCACCTGTGGCCCCCTAATTATAGGAAACATACCAAACATCAAACCAGACAATTCAAGTGAATTATTTATACAGTGGTTAAGTGGTAAGGAAATAAGCGTTCAGAAAACACTTCAGTCTGTCCAGAACAACTTAATTGATAGTGATAAGGTAAATACTTCTATTAAATCTATTGAAACTGTAGAAACATCAAATAAAATTCCTAGATGGAATGGAGCAGGGCACATATTAAACTATATTAATATTGTAGAAAAACATATAATAGATGTTCCATTAAATGAAAGATCAGAAATAATTAAAGATCTACTGATAGGACACAAAAAAGCATACAACATTGCAAAGGAAAATTCTAATAATTGGGATAAAATGAAGGAACAATTAAACGAACGCATTATTGTAGAATCAGACAGAGATAAAAAAAAAAGGAACAGTTAAATAAACACATTATGGTAGAATTGGATAGTACAAGTAAAACACAACATGACATAACAGAACATAAAAAATTATCACAAGTAATTAACGCTATCACTAGAGCTCAATCTATGAATAAACAAGAAGAAAGACCCAGCATAAACAATCAGGATACATTTACCATATTGAATATTACTAAAGAAGAATTTATCAAATTACAACAAGAAGATGGATCACTGCTAGATTATTTTGACACAAATAATAAGAATAATAATAAAGCATCATACTCAATAATAAATGATACCATGGTAAGAAAAGTTACAGGTAAGAGAGATTATGTACAAATATTAATACCTCAATCACTTAGAACAAAATTACTACAAATAACACATGACAGTCCCTTAGCTGGACACATGAGTTACAGAAAAACACTAAATAGAATTAGAAATCATTGTTTTTGGCCAAAACTAGAAAAAGACATTAAGATATATATAAAATCCTGTCAGATATGCACTAAATTTAACAAAAACCCATCTAACCATAAAGCCCCCTACAAGAAATGGACACTAACCATAAACCATTTTATAAGATAGCCATTGATATTATAGGACCAGTATCTCAACAATCCCAGAGGGGACATAAGTTTATTTTAACAGTTGTAGATTTTGCTACAAGATGGTTGGAAGCCATTCCCTTAATAAATATTACTGCTGAAAATATTTGTAGTGCCTTATTAACTATATTCACTAGATTTGGTTTTCCCCAGATTATTTTATCTGACAATGGTACACAATTCACATCTCAAATAACTCATGCCTTTACTAAAATGTTAGAAATCACTCAAGTATTTGCACCTCGTTATAGACCTCAAACTAATGGTGCAGTAGAAAGGGCCAATCAAACTATTAAAATAATGTTAAATAAATTAATTATTGATCAAGAAAGTAATTGGGATAGACATTTACCACTTATATTATTTGCATACCGGGAGATTCCCCATGAATCCACTGGATTCTCACCTTTTGAATTAGTATTTGGAACAAACCCAAGAAGTCCCTTAAAGGTTTTTAAAAATAATATTCTACCTTCTTTAGAAGATGAAAGAATAAAAAATTCAGTATGGATAGAACAAATAAAACATAACATAAATTATGCCAACAAACTTGCAGAAAATAATCTAAAAAAAAGTAACAACCAGAATAGACTAGGTAAAAATAGAAACAGAACACTAAGAACATTAAATGCAGGAGATAATGCATATGTTTTATTTCCACAGGATAGTAAAAATAAATGGAGAGGGCCATATAAAGTAAAAAAAAGAACAGGAAAAACTACTTATATACTAGATATAGAAGGAAAAGAAAGTAACTGTCATATTGATGATCTTAAAAAATGTTTTGAAAGACCAGTAAAGTATTTAAACTCATTGTTAAGGACAGATAAAAATTCATTACAATATTTGCAAAAATTGGGAAAAAAACTATTCAAATTACAGAAATGGGCTATTAATAAAAACAAAACAGAAGATGATACTATCAAGATTGTTATAGAGAAAGTTAGAAATTATATAAATCAAGGAAATAATAACATAGATATTTGTCAACATGAAAATTTTCATCAATTAGAAAGTCTATACAATTTAATTGCAAGCAATATAACTAATGATACTACAAAATCAAATACATTAGTTTTAAACTTGCTAGATCTACATACAGTACACAAAAAAGTACCAATTGATAATTTGTACTTCTTAAATGTCATATCCAATGAAACAGAAATTGAAGATATTGATCTTAAGGAAATTCCTTGTATTAATAATGATCAGGATGATTTGACAAAAATAAAATACTGCACAGACATACCTATTGATACAAAATCAAAAATAACAAAGTTAATGCTTGATTTTAACTCGGTAATCTCTAATAAACCAGGTAGAGCAACAAATTTTGAACATGAAATCAAGTTGACCAATGACAAATCATTTAAGGCTAAATATTATGAAATCCCATACAAATATAGAGAGATGTTAGAGAAAGAAATTAAGGGTCTACTTAAAGATAACTTGATAAGACATTCTGATTCATCATATAAATCCCCTATTGTACTAGTAAAAAAGAAAAATGGGACAATGAGACTATGTTGTGATTATAGAGGACTTAATTCAATTACACAAGTAGATAGACAACCATTAGCAAATGTAGATGACCTAGCAAATGAAATGGCTCATGCAAAGATTTTCTCACATTTAGACTTAACTCGTGGTTTTTGGCAAATACCTATGGAAGAAAATTCAAAAAAATTTACAGCCTTTGCCACTCATGATAATTTCTATGAATGGAATGTTATGCCTTTTGGCTTAGTGAACAGTACTGCTACATTTACAAAAATGATGTCACATATATTAAATGGATTACCCAATGTCAGACATTATGTGGATGATGTATGCATATTTACAAAAGACTGGGACACTCACATAGAGGCATTGACCAGACTATTGACCATACTTGGGAACAACAATCTGACATTATCTCCTGACAAAATAAAAATAGGATACAGTAATATTGATTTTTTAGGGTACAACATAGGTCAAGGTTTAATAAAACCAACAGATAGCAATGTTAGTAAGATTCTAGAAATAGAAACACCTGAAACAAAAAAACAAGTCAGATCTTTAATTGGTCTCTGTAGTTATTACAGAAAGTTCATAAATAATTTTACTAAAACCATGAATCCACTTATCAATCTAACTAAAAAAGAAATGAAGCAGAAAGTTGTGTGGAATGGTGAATGTCAGATAGTACTTGATGAAATAAAAAATTATTTTAAAAGTACACCTATCTTAAATGCCTTTGATCCAAATAAGACATTAGTACTATGCACAGATGCCTCCAGAATTGCTATTGGTTCCTCATTAATGCATAGGGAAAATAATCTAAATAAGCCCATATTATATCTTAGTAGAAAACTAACAGATACAGAAAAAAGATACTCAGTGATAGAAAGAGAATGCCTGGCTATTGTTTGGTCTATAATCAAATTGCAAAAATATTTACTGGGAAGAAAATTTTTAGTTCTAATAGATCATAAACCACTTGTCAATTTTAAAAGTAAACAAATAAATAATGCCAAACTAACTAGATGGTCCTTGCTTCTGCAAGACTATGACTTTCAAATAGAACATATTAAAGGCTCTGAAAACTTTATACCAGATATTTTATCTAGACTAGTTAAATAGTCTCTGTTAAACTACTGAATTAAATTACTAATATAATAGGGTACACAGTATATATTACATTGATTGTATGGCTTGGAGAATTGTTTGATAGGGTTATGGCACTGGTAAATGAAAATAAAATTTATAAGACACATATACTAGTGGTACTAACATAAAATTTTTTTTTGAGTATGTATTATTTATATTGGTTAAATTGATAATTGGCATATGATAGAATTGGTTTGTTCACTTTGAACATTATTATTGAATGAGTTTTGAATACTATTGTATATTATTACATATTGAGTATCATTGAATAACATTGAGTATTATTATGTTGAGTATTTAAAAAAAAAAAACCATTGATTATTATTATTGAATGATTTTGAATACTATTGACTATTATTACGTATTGAGAACCATTGATTATTATTGAATACTATATAATGTTGTTGAGTTCTATGGATTATTATTGAATATTCTTATGAAGTTGATAGTTAAATAATGATGGATGATATTTAAATGTTGCACATTTTTGAGGGGAGGGGAGATGTAGAGTACGAAGGATTGGTGCAGATATTCATAAATCTATTTTTATTAATCTTGAGTTTGCGCACCGCACTATGAATTATGTTTATGTGTAATATTTACTATGTGACGTAGTTTTTTCTAGTTTGACGTCATATTAAGTTGTTTAGAGACAAGCTTGGTAGATTGAGTAAGTTGCTTTCTAGTTCATGAACATATAAGATGTACTTTGTAGATTAACTCTGGAAGAAGTTAATATATTTACTTTCACGTAGCAACTCATGGATATTATTTGATCTTTCTAAGACGTGCCTTTATCATTTAACATATTTACTACATTAATGTCTTCGTCAAATAAATGTACCAATGAATCAGCAACATTGAGTTGAGTATTAATTCAAGAATTGTTTGTGTTAAGAATAAGACACGCTACCACAGTAACGCCTCCAAGTTCAGTCTAACTGCAACTGCAGTCAGACCCCCATAACATCAACTTTAAAACCTTCACACTGATTAACAAAACAAGTCATTCATGGTTAAACAAGTCATTCAAAACAAATCAAGTCATTCAAACAAAACAGATCATTCATGAATAAACAAGTGATCCAAAAACAAAACAAGTCATTCAAACAAAACAGATCATACAAAATAAAACAAGTCATGCTAACAAGTCTTTCAAAACCAAATGCACCTAGACCTACGACCAAGTTATTATTAATAAAAAGCCAATAGTAAACCAAGACTTGACCAGAAATGGCATGACATGTACGGTTCATGGTGGGAAACATGTAAAAACTAAAGAGTGCATGTACTAGCGAGCAGAGATATTCCAAGTACTGAGCACGCAAGTACAAATACACAAGGTGAAAGTATGAGTGCAGGTACTTGAGTACAACTCGAGCACAGCTACAAACAAGTACCCTATCTCTCACCTACCAAGCGATTAAAGGTAGTATGAAAGTAAGAATTGGCCAGACTAGTACCAGTTAGTACCAGTTAGTACCAGTGTTTCCCAAGGTGTTGTACGCTTACCCCAGGGTGGTAAGCGAAGAGATTGGCAGGGGGTACGCGCTCCACCGAGCTGAGAACATTTGGGTAAACATGCAGAGATAAAGCAAAAACAATGACCGTTAAAACAATTCCCCTCCACCCATCCCCCCCCCCATTTATTTTTACTAGAGGTAGGCCTACTCAGTATTACGAAAATAAAAAAAGGGGGGGGGTGGGGCACAGATATCGAAAGTTTGGGAAACACTGAGTTAGACCAATACGTGGGTGACGCCCCTGTAGGGATGAGATGAAATCTCTTAGATCCCATAAATCATTAATGGGACGGTTTCTTTCGCAGTGCCCTTCTTTCATCCCCACCACAGCCGTGAGTGCAATGGCCATGGAGGCACTACGGGAGATATATCGGGAACTAAAAAAAAATCGCCCACTTAAATGGGACAATTTTTTAGGTTTTTGTAGTTGCCCTTCTTTCATCCCCCACCACAGCCGTGAGTGCAATGGCTATGGAGGCACCGCGGGAGACATAGCGGGGACTTAAGCCAAGACCTGAAAAATTTTCCTTGGTCCTCACCGGAGATCGAACCAGGTAACTTCAGGTCGACAGTCGGGCGCTTTAGACCAATAAGAAGAACCGATGCACGTGTGCCCGCGACATTAAATGAAATTTTTATTTAAAAGAAAAGAACAGTTAATTCAAAGAACAATTATTAATTATTAACTACAGAATATTAGTCCCGTTTTATTCAATAAATATCTAATCCAAACTGGTCAATAATTGGGTCACGTCCATTCGTGTATTTCGTTTATTTGTTTGGTGGCTTTGTAAAGAGGATGTAAGTCATTGAAATAATCAATAGACTAAGGACTATCACACAAATCAGTCCTACTCCAGTCCTATCCCAGTCCTACTCCAGTCCTATCCCAGTCCTACTTCAGATGTTACTTCGTATGACAAGATGCGCCAGAGAAACGCATGAATCCTCTAACACAGTGGTCCCCACCCTCCGGTCCGCGGACTGGTATCGGTTCGTGGATCAAATGGTACTGGGTAACCCAAGAAAACATAAAAATTATTTCATTTTTTTCTTTACTGTGGTGCATTTATCTTGGGATTGTGCGACTTTCCATGTACGAGAGGTTAACTGGGAGCTGAGCTGCTGTGAGCATTGGCATTGTAAATCAAAACAAACTCAAACATAAATAATCAACGCCCCGCCCCCCCCTCTGACCCCGGGCCGCGGTGAAATTATCAAACATTGACCGGTTGGGGGGGCGAGAAAAAGGTTGGATGACCACTGCTCTAACGTGTCTACAATATTGATACACAATAGAATAATACACAAATATGGCGGCTTTCTGGAAAATCATTTTTTGCGCAATCTAATTCATAGTCTGCGGTCTACTTTAGTTTAAATCTCCAAGCCAAAATGTTTTGACTTTCATGGTAAAGAAAAATAAAAGACACGTGGTAAAAAAAAAAAGAATATTATGTAAGGGGAGATTATCGGTTCCTGATTTTATTACTTGTATAATAAATAGTTAGCTCCCATTAACAATTATATAGTTTTCAAAATGGTCAGTGATATATTTTTATTATTTTTATTGTTTTTTTTTTCTTCTTTAAAATGAATAAAAAAAACTGATTGTGATAATTATTACTCTAATTCAAGAAAATGTGATAAAACTATAATTGGTGGAGAAATTCTCAAGAAGACCTGAGCAGTTAATTGCAGTGCGTTCCCCTGCTATTCCTCAAAAAGTCAAGTGGCCCTATGAGTAGTGACCGGTTGGTCTAACTTTGACGGACTGTCAGGAGTTGACCCCAAGTGACAGAGGGCTGTCTTTAATCATGAGCGATAAGAATGACTACATGATTGACACGTTAGGATAGTCCTCAAGATGTACTGCAGTAAACCCCCCGTCTCACACACTCCAACAACAATGAAACACCCGTTAGACACACACAAAAACGTCTTCACTCATCCCACGTGTGACTCCTGTTATGACCAGTGCTCGATTTAAGAAAAAAAAAACAGTGCCGAGGATGAACAAAAAAACATTTCTGCAGAGCCGGGGATACATGTCTATGATTTCATCCCCGGCTGGGATATATTAGCTAAAGCAGAGCCGGGGATGACATGTCTCAGTGCCGGGGATGACAGTTCTCAGAGCCGGGGCTGACAGTTCTCAGTGCCGGGGGATTCCCAGGCATCACCGGCGGTAAATCGAGCCCTGGTTATGACTCCCCCCGTGAGACTTCCCCGTGCAACCATTACAACTCCTTGGACTAACTGACCTGTGTGTCTACAGTAGTGTGCTCGGACTGACCGTCCACTGACCGTCTCCACAGCGTCATGTGATCCTTGACCAATCACTAATTAACACGCTCTACTGGTCTTGCACGTCTTCTAAGCATGCTTGACCTTACCAAACAGCAGGCCACGCCACAAGAACACCAACATACAACCAAAGGGAGATCACACCAATAGCAAATAAAGGGCAGATGACTTGAGCCCACAGCACTCACCTTTGTTAAGACCGCGGGGGAAGCTCAGACAGGGCGTGGTGTTCCCGAGATGAGCCCAATGCCCAGGGACCGTGGAGTCTGGTGCAATCTGGTGCAGTACCATACGGCGTGGTGCAAATCCAGTCCAGAGTCGGCAAAGGTCAAGGCGGTTTAACGGAAGTGACGTGAGACATTTGGACTCGTCAACTACATGGCACAGGTTAACCTCATCACCCCAACCAAGTTACTCAATTCAAAACATCAAACAGTATACCAGTCTATCAGTCTAACAGTATAACAGTCAATCAGTCTATCAATCTATCAGTCTAACAGTATACCAGTCTATCAGTCTAACAGTATAACAGTCAATCAGTCTATCAATCTATCAGTCTAACAGTATACCAGTCTATCAGTCTAACAATATAACAGTCAATCAGTCTATCAATCTATCAGTCTAACAGTATACCAGTCTATCAGTCTAACAGTATAACAGTCAATCATTCTATCAATCTATCAGTCTAACAGTATAACAGTCAATCAGTCTAACAGTCAATCAGTCTAACAGGCAACCACCCTAACAGTCAATCAGACTAACAGTATATCAGTCAAACAGTCTATCAATCTATCAGTCTAACAGTATATCAGTCAAACAGTCTATCAATCTATCAGTCTAACAGGCAATCAGTCTAACAGTCAATCAGTCAATAAGTCGAACAGTATATCAGTCAATCACTCAATCAGCTTTCTAAATACGACACGTGAGTTCAACGAATTCACACTCCTCGGTGCACATTTCAGTGTGTATTGGAGCCCTACCCATGGGGTATCGTCAGTGTTATGTTGTGTCCCTGAGCCCTACCCATGAGGTATCGTCAGTGTTATGTTGTGTCCCTGAGCCCTACCCATGAGGTATCGTCAGTGTTATGTTGTGTCCCTGAGCCCTACCCATGGGGTATCGTCAGTGTTATGTTGTGTCCCTGAGCCCTACCCATGGGGTATCGTCAGTGTTATGTTGTGTCCCTGACAATCTTCACCAATCCACCATTCCCTTCGTCATTTTATTTGCTGAATAATGTACGTGACGGAGGGTGTGTGTGTGTGTCTTTAGTGGCTGAGACTCTTGACGTATGACCACTTCCGTAGGACCACTAACGTATGATCACTACGATATGATCACTACCCTAGGACCACTACCGTATGATCACTACTTTAGGACCACTACTGCATGACCACTACTGTAGGACCACTAATGTAGGACCACTACTTTAGGACCACTACCGTAGGACCACTACCGTAGGACCACTACTTTAGGACCACTACCGTATGACCACTACCGTAGAACCACTACCGTATGACCACTACCGTAGGACCACTATCGTATGACCACTACCGTAGGACCACTATTGTATGACTACTACTGTAGGACCACTACCGTAGGACCACTACTGTAGGACTACTACTTCAATGACAGTGGCACTTTAATGTAATCAGAGTCTCTCTCTACTCACGGACTGTCGAGTCATTTTATTCAATATTGAAGAATTATTGGTATTCAATAAAAGAAATCGATCTATTTTTTTTATTCACATGTATGAACACCCCCAGGTTCCACCAGAAAGGCCGAGGCCTGTGAAATACGTAACGGCCTAACTGTAAAATGATTTCATTAACGTCAAGCATGTCAGGCTTTACTAGACAGGATACAATCAAAATAAATATACAAAAACCCCCCAACTGTATCCTGGCTATGTTGAAATCGGACCCCCCTCCCCCGCGTCCCCTTTCCCTGTTTGTTTGGGTTTTTTTTTAGACTTTTAAGAAGATCGCAATTCACACACAAATTATGTGTAACGCCCAGCTCATTAACATAATGTTACACGTAGTATATTAGTTAGTTCTTGGAACATGCAGTGCTTTTTTTCTAGCGAAAAATGTTTGGGAACTCATTTCACATTTATTTATAATAAAAACCGACCTGACTATATAGTTTATGTGGAAAAATGTATTCTGGCCAAAAAAGGTATGGGAACTCAGCTCCCATGAGTTCCCACTGAAAAAAAGCACTGGAAACATGTATCATATTCATGCGCGGACCAGCATTCTGGAACTTAGACTGCAACGTGGCTGATTGGTATATGGACACTTACCTCCAGCCTTGCACAATAATATGGCACATATATGATAGGTATTGTGGGTTGTGTGGCAGCATAGGGCTTCGAATTATGAAAGGTATTGCGGGTTGTGTGGCAGCATAGGGCTTCGAATTATGAAAGGTATTGCGGGTTGTGTGGCAGCATAGGGCTTCGAATTATGAAAGGTATTGCGGGTTGTGTGGCAGCATAGGGTTTCGAATTATGAAAGGTATTGCGGGTTGTGTGGCAGCATAGGGCTTCGAATTATGAAAGGTATTGCGGGTTGTGTGGCAGCATAGGGCTTCGAATTATGAAAGGTATTGCGGGTTGTGTGGCAGCATAGGGCTTCGAATTATGAAAGGTATTGCGGGTTGTGTGGCAGCATAGGGCTTCGAATTATGAAAGGTATTGCGGGTTGTGTGGCAGCATAGGGCTTCGAATTATGAAAGGTATTGCGGGTTGTGTGGCAGCATAGGGCTTCGAATTATGAAAGGTATTGCGGGTTGTGTGGCAGCATAGGGCTTCGAATTATGAAAGGTATTGCGGGTTGTGTGGCAGCATAGGGCTTCGAATTATGAAAGGTATTGCGGGTTGTGTGGCAGCATAGGGCTTCGAATTATGAAAGGTATTGCGGGTTGTGTGGCAGCATAGGGCTTCGAATTATGAAAGGTATTGCGGGTTGTGTGGCAGCATAGGGCTTCGAATTATGAAAGGGCGCAGAAAGAGTGCTGTTAAATATTCTTTTTTTTTCGGCACTTCTCAATTTGGACGGAGGGCGCCAAAAATGTATCTCGCTCAGGATGTCACAATAGCTGGCTACAGCTCTGCATACAAATGATATTGTCTGAGTACATAAGGTAAATAAAGTCAGAGGTAAATCTTTAAAAAGAGGTGATACATTTTTTTTAAGTGTTTGGCCGAGACCTGATAATGCTAATTAATTATCTGGAAGAATGAAATAGTGAATTATGAAAGGTCAATTGTTTAATGCTCAATTTTATAATTTTGAGCAGTGCCGAACCTAGGGATTAGGGGGCCTGGGAACTTGGCCTCTTTGGGGGCCCCTGCATGTTGACATTCGACACCATGACATGAGTTAATGTACTTTATATTTAAGGGAAATAAAAAAAAATTAGGGCCGCCCTAAAGCTGGGGGCCGGTGGGGGGGCTTTCGAATTTGGCCCCTCCCCACCCTGGGTAGGCCTCTGGTTTTGAGCCCATTTTCCAATGGTGGGCTACTTCCAGAAGTTTAAGACCTACTCCACAGCACTAATTGCAGAGTTTTAAAAAAAAACTTTTTAAAAGTGGGCTATATTTTTAAGCCTTACGATAACGGAGCTGTTGTTTTTATTTTCCCAATTGTTGTTAGGCAGCAGATCTCAAAGTTTTACGCAGAGGTGTAACTAGGGGGTAGTGTGGGGTCCGGCACTGGTTTTACGCTTTGTGACCAGCTGTTTCATTTTCGCGACATACTAGAATAACTGCGATAAATTTTTATATTTGTGAATGTGCACAGATAGATTCCCGATCATTTAATTAAACTAAAAATTAAAAAAAAATTGAAGCGACCCAATAACAAGTTGTCTGCCATTTAGGGGCTGTCCATTAATTACGTCAATAAAATAGGGGGGAGGGGGTGTCAGAAAATTTTTGACAATTATTGACAAGGGGGAGGGGGGGGGGAGGTCAAGAAAAGTTGACGTCAGCAATGTTACTTTTTTAAAAATTTAATATAATTACTTAATAAATATGAAAAAATAAGCAGCGTTTGTAGCCCTGTGTTACACACTCGCTTAACATTCAGCATTTTATTAAACTAACTATATTCCTACCAATTTTGCCACATAAACATTTTGGAAGTCACCTTTTTTAGGGGGGGGGGTAATCAAATGTTGACGTAATTTTATAGGGGGGGGGTCTATGGAAGTTTGACAAGTTGTTGACAGGGGGGGGGGGAGGTAAAAATCGCCAAAAATTTGTTGACGTAAATAATGGACAGCCCTTAGGTTTACCAGTAGTGGGTCTCAATAATATAATTCTAAAATCAGTTGGCTATAAAGGCCTATCATTATATTTATGTTTGCGAGTCCCACACCCAACTTTGAGAGAACCAAGCCCATTGGTCCTGGACTAAGCCTAAGTTCGTAGCTAATCTTTTTTCAGTCAAAGTAGACCAACTATTTTAAACGTTTATCTTTGAACATATAATTAAAAATGAAAGGAAAAAAAAAAGATTTCTAGGTCACTGAACACTGAACAGTTTTGTTTCGTTATATTTTTTCTTCATCCGAAATAGCTATCATGTCATGTTCTTTTTATGTAAGTCGTCGTACCAATTTTTAATAAGTCGAAACGGAAAAAAAAAAAGGAAGAAAACAGCTGATGAAAAAATTGTGTCATTATGGTCTGAACTTATACAATAGATTACAATGTGTCAGGAAAAAGAAACCGATCAATATATTTCATGTAATGGAACATGATGTTCATTCTAAGGTAAACTGATTTTTTTTTAGAGTATCCTTCTTCTGGGAATAATGTTACATTGGAGTTTATTAAACGTAAGGGATTGTTATTGATTTTCCCGATATTACTTCTATTTAGGTGTTTGTTTATCATGACAGTGTTTATCATGACAAAAATGTCAACATTATTGTCATAACACAAAAAAATAATCTTGATAGGGATCAGAGTGTGTCAGCTGTGTTGTAACATATTTTACACAATGATCGATGTCACTTAGTAATTATTTGTACCATGTCCATGTATTATTAATTTATTATCCTATTTTCTTTTGAGTTTTGTTGAGGTTGTTGTGTGATTAAAGCATGTAATGTAAGGTATAATGAAGTAAGTAAGTTATAAGCAGTATCCAGACTAATTTAGTTTGCACATTAGGCCCATTCATTTATTATGCAACACTTTTTTTTTCTTAATTTTGAACCACCATGCCATTCTTAATCATTGCCTGTCACAGTTCTGCCCCCTCTCCCCCACCCCCTCCTTGGAAGGCTTTAAGTAATAAATGAACTGTCTCATTATGGTCAAATCTAATGTACAATAGAAAAACCTAATAACATAATGTCTTTCATTTATCGATAACAATTAACAATTCATGACATAAGAATGACATATGATATATTCACATAACGTTGTCACTTTAATTAGATCACTATCATTGGCCTTACAGTCACACCTCACTCAGTTTAGGAGTAACTTGGTCTACAATCGTAGTCAACATCTGTTAGAGCGTATACTGTTTATTAAATTGTCGAAGCTGTTGTGAAAGTTGAATTTTTGTAAAATTCTTACCAAAGGCCAAATAAGTTTCATGTTAAAGCCACACACAATTACAATGATAACACCATATCTGTCATGGTTAGTAACTGTGTAAGTTGTCTTACCCATTTGATCACTTCACATCAGGGATGAGGCATGAGTAAAATTTATAGATGTTTGTGAAATTATATACATAGTCACAAACAAACATAAATTTATATATTTGTATAAATAATTAGGCTAACAATAAGATATATATAAATGAAAGTTATAAATATTTAAACTTGTAGTCATTTTATTATGGATGATAATATATATTCAGTAAATATAGTACCATAAAATAGTATTATCTATAAATATGACCGGCAACGCTCACGCCTCATCCCTGCTTCATATAAAACTCTTAATAATATGTATTCTTTACTATACTTGTTTTCTAGAACCAATAATCCAAATTTTATTATTTCTTACGTGGTAATCTGCTAAAATAGACTATTGTTTTGGATTATGGGCACATCCCTGGAAGACATATGCTTGTAAGCCAAGGTTTTTTTTTTACTATTTTTAAATATTTAGGACTTAGCCAGACTTAGGTCTAATTATCACTAGCGCCTAAAGTCTAGGAATATGATACAATTTTCAATGACAGAGCACTCTTTTGTTTTTAATCATTAATTATAGGCCCTAGCTCAGCTAGCAAATTTAATTTAAATAACTGAACTAATTGTTATTGTTTGTTGACTTGCAAATAACTTGATATTTGATACAGTTTATTAAATTTTATAAATAAAACAATATTTTTTTTAATGAAGTTCTAAGTGCTTTCTTAAGAAGGAATGGATTCTGAAATAAAGAAAATATATATGTACAAATATACTTTTTAGGAGAAAATATTGTAAACTTTTATCGTTTATAACTATGAAAATCTCTCCATTACTAAATGAACAATGCTTAGGGAGAAATTGAAATAATCTTAAAATAAATATCTATTACAGTAACATTATTTTCTCAAAGATATCAGTCTAAACTGAAATATATAGACTTGAAAGATAACACTGGTAAACAGTGATTTCATTGCCAGTGATATTTGAATCATTTTATACAAAGTCAACTATGTTGATTTAGAATATGTAAGTGCTTATGCTAGATTGGCTCTATTTTACGAGATAATTAAAATTAATTAAATAATGTATGCACCGTGTTTGAAAATTGCCAAGAATTGCATGAAGTAAAATAGTATACTAACAAATACTAGTGAAAATGTTAATAGTCATGCAGAATTTTGTTTAAAAGATATGTAATAGTGCTATAGAAGAAAACATTTTCATTTGAAAAACTAATTATGTCTAATTAATTAATTAATTAATATGTTAATTGTCTATGGTAATGCATTAGCAAATCGCTGTTTGCTCGACTTCCTTTTGTGTGTGTCGTTGGGGCAATTGTGCTGGAGGATCCAACAGTAGTCAGCCATCATATTATGTCCCATCTTCCTTGATATCTCTCCTCCATCACCCTCATATCCTGATGGAACCTCTCGCCTTGTCCCCCAAGGTTACCTGGAAATTTGTCTAAATGACTGTGCAGGTAATGTACCTTGATGCTTATATTTGCTCCAATGTTTCTGAAGTTAGCGAGCATATCTTGTACCAGTTTTTCGTAATTCTCTGCTTTGTTATTACCTAAGAAGTTCCTGACAACTGAAACAAAACTGTTCCATGAAGAAGCTTCAAGGTGATCCGTGAAATCTGTAAAATTTTGATCGTTGATGAGTTTTCGAATCTGAGGACCGTAAAAAATCCCAAAGCCTTAACAAATTGTTTCATTAAACCTAATTTGATATGAAGCGGTGGGAAAATGATCTTATTTTGTCAACCAGTGGCTTGTTGATGATATTTTCTTTACCTACAGTCATGGTTTCCCTTGCAGGCCATGTCACTCTTGTCCAATGATCTTGCCTTGCCCTGCTATCCCAAAGGCACATGAAGCACGGGTATTTTGTGTATCCTGACTGCTACCCAAGCAAGAAGTTTACCATTTTTAGATCAACACAAATTGACCACTGATGCTCATAATAACAGACTTTCTGCAATACTGTTTTGATATTCTCATACTCTTCTTTAGGTGTTGTTGAGTGAGCAATAGGAAGAGATGCGTAACGGTTACCATTGTGTATCAGAACACATTTCAAGCTTCTGATGGAACTGTCTATAAAAAGACGCCAGTCTTCGGAATGGTAGTCTTGTAGTCCCATTTGGAGCAGAAATCCAAGGATGTCATTACAGTAAACAAGATCTTCCTCTTGGCTGAAATATGGAAGAAGAAACTCTTCTCTTTTCTGATAAGAAATTTTTAAAATTCTTGTTTGAGAAAATTTCTTTCATTGAGCCTGGACGCTAAAAGCTCAGATGTTTGCTTGGGCATATTTAGGTATCGTATCAGGTCATTGAGTTCTTCTTGACTAAATGGTTGAGGTGTTGAAGAACCTCCTTCATAATCGCTTCCACTTTTTTCACCTGCCAAAAACTCCAGATCTTGCCCCTCGTCAGAGTCTGATGGTGAAAGCTCTAATAATCCACTAAACACTGGTATAGGAACTTCACTGCTATGTGGAATTGGTCTCCTTGCAGATTCAAGATCAGGATAATCTCACTTAGATTTCTTGTGGCGATTGAAGCCTTTTACATTCACAATACAAAAATAGCAATCACCAAAATGGTCTTTCGGCTCTCGCCATACCATTGGTACACCGAAACCTTTCTTCTCATCATTTGTCCACTGCCGTAGGCTCTCCACACAGTTTTTGCAGACCTTATGGGGAGCCCAAGACTTGTCTTGGTCTCCCAGCTTCTCACCGAAATAAGCCAAATATGCCTGCTGCACAAATTCGATTATATTTATTTGCTTTTCCATCATGTATTCTCCACAGATGTAACAGAATACATTCGGATTATGTTTGCAGCATCTTCGTGATGAACTCATGATGTCTGTAGAAAGCAGCTATAAAAGAGAAAAAACTAAACAAAGTTATAACTTGGTATAGTTAAATTAAACAACAGACACCAAACTTATTGCATTTGTTTTACACAAAGGGTACAATCATATTTTCAAGGGTGTCCAATATCTCAGAAACTAGAGTCAATTCAGTAAAAGCAGTGGCAGTTTTGAAATCAGCACCCATGAATTGCTATAAATTCATTCAAACATTCTTGGCAACTCGCAAAAAATTTTTTTTTTTGTTGGGCTGTGTAAGTCTTGAATTATGTTAGTAAATTTGTTAAGTTATAGTGTGATATTTTTAAAAAAAGCTTAACATTTTTATTTGTTTAAACTAATACACTTTTAACTTTTTAATTTTTTTATTACATTAGATGCATTTAAGAGCATTATGATAAATAATTAATTTATTGTTCATGTTCTTTGTTTTGTATGACATATTATTAACTTATCTGGATATTAAGTATCTATATTGACATTATCTTCATACAAAATTCGCCTAAGTTAGTTATGTTGAGATGGACTGTCATAACACTAATGCCAGGGTGAGAAATCGCAAGAGCTTGGGTTTGTTTTAATTTGCACTTGTTTCATATCAGCTGATCTATTTTGATTATTTCTTTGTGACTAAACAAAATGGGATTTCCCTTTACATTTGACCTTTGCACTGTTAAAGATTTTTGGCCAAGTATCTGACTAAAAAGTATGGATCAACCCATTTTCAGATTATCCAGGAAATAACATTTTCTTCCCATGAAGATTGGTAAGATATAAATAACTTGTGAAATATCCTGTACAGTGATCATTCAAAATGTGACCATTTGTGTTGGGTCTTACAATTTTAACAGACGTGACTTTTTCATGGCTGGATACTGCTAGGTTAATTTTAAAACATTAATATATATATATATTTAGAATCACAACTGTTATTAGGTCATGTTTGAAACATGTCTAAATATAGCTTCACTAATGAGATAGTGATATTTTAGTCTTCATTTTTCCAAGTGTTTTTTGTTTGTATAATCAGATGGCATATTTAAACAAATATTGAATAAACAGTCTATCCTTAAAGCGTGACTTATTCAGGGCTTGATATCTTTTGATAACTGCTTCATAAGGTCATGAGGAATGCTGTTTTTTTCTTCTAAGCATATATCTGTATAGTGCCAAAGTAACAAGACTTCTGATTGTCTTTCCCACTAATGAGAGACTACCAAAGATTTCTGTCCACCACTTTAATAGTAGTTTGAGCGATTTGGAATTTAATTTGTACAGTCCTCTAAATTAGTTTCCCATAACCGTAAAAAACATTAATTATTTGTGTGACTACTTTATTTATGCTATTCATAGAAATAATGTTGTTAGATTTGTATGATTATACTATAAACTGGTCAAATATATAAATAATATCTGTTAAGAACATTTGCGAGCAAACTTTTAATTTCAACATGTTTTTCTTATTTTCAGATTTCACCAGCTTGATCTTAGCCCAAGTGTTAAAAAGAAATAAGAAATATTTAAACTCCTTTGAAGGTGTCATTGACCAATTCTAATTGACTGTCAATTAGAATTTCTAGAGAAGATCAAGAACTGTTTGATCCATAGACCTTGATATATTTTAGCTATATTTGAATGTTAGCTTCTCTCTCAGATGGATGAATCACTGAGGCATATTAACCCCAACCCCACTCTTACTGCAAATTTTTTATCCAGAGGATTTTTTTGGTAAGTTGGACCCTATGTTACATAGAGACGTAAAGTGATTATATAGACATTACTTTTTGACCTCAAGTATGAAACTTGATGTACAATCTATAGAAACAGCGCTCCGTTTAGTAAGTTTTAAAATATTATTACGGTGGGTAACAAAATTTTACGTAATATTATTCACTTTTACTGTTTTAATGATATAGAAAAAAATCCTTATCCAGGTTCATGATTGGAAGTTTTCTTTTTTAAAAAAAATTTTAACAATTATAAATTTACACTTTTCAAGATATTCAGATTTCATTGCTGCAAGTCCTTGTTCTCTTGCCAATTTTTTTTACCAGCTGCAAATGTGTGTGGAAATAAATTTCCCTAGTTATGGTTTTGTACTATATTGACGTGCAATATTTGAATCAGTTTTAGCCAGACTAGCCGAACCCCTTTTTTTTTATTAAGGTTAGACTAATAAGGTTCTGAACATTTCTTTTTAGTAAGGTAAGTTAAACTCCCTCAGCCCTTGGGAGCCATCTGGAAAGATGAAATGTGTCTGTAACCATGGGCTAATAAGGGTTTATGTGGCCAGCTCAACAGCCAAGTGCTACATATATATGTATTTAGATATATATATTTATATGTTTATACACAAAGCATTTTAAACCATGCTAGCCAAGTCCAAGATATGGGTTAGTCTAGTCTGGCTTAAAATACTTCATATTTAGTTTTTTGAAATCACCCAAGCTTTTAATTTTGGTAATGATAATTAATATAAATTTGTGTCTGATATAATGAGTTTGTACCATTCTAAATAAGATTTTTTTAACATAATAAATAATAATTTTTTTTTTGTAAATTAAATAATGGTAGATAGTTTTAAAATAATATTGATACTGATACATCAGATTTATTTATCTTGTATAGTTGTAATTAACTTTGTGCTTAACTATCTGTAATTATTCTTTCCCACTTCAAGAGACCCCCTCATGCTAACCAGTCAAAGTATGGGAATTAAAAAAAAATTATTGTCAGCTGCTGACAAAATTGGCATGCCATGACTTAAATGGGTCATCCACCTTTACCTACACAGGTGTCAGTGTAAATAAGGCACTTTTAGTATTTGAGCTGATAAGCCTGATTCATGGGGTCATTTTGACCTGCTGCCATTCATTGAATGAGTCTGTACTACAGTGCATAAAGACTGGACCATATTAAACCTTTTTTTTTTAAAACTTTCATGAGACCGTCCATAAAAGCATAAAGTATTTATACGTGTGAAACAATTTCTTACTGTATACACTACCTAATAACTCTTTGTGGGCAATCAATTAGAAGTGAATGAGTCTTAATGCTAGTACTGTTGCATATGTGGTAATGAAAAATAAGTGGCTAGTTAAATAATTTTGATTGGCGACCATCAGATTTGCATAGATCGTCACGTAAGGAATTTTATTTGATCAATCCAATGGACTTATTGACTATTCTTGTTTGCTTCAACATTGTTTAAATATCAGGAGACCACAGTTCAGTTAAAAGATTTAGGTTTGAATAAATGCTGCTTTATAGATTTAGTCTGTTGAAATATAAAGCATTTACATTTTCATCAACATAAAGTAAGTTGAAATGATATAAGTAACGGCAAACAATTATCCATGCTAATAGTTTTATTGGTCTATTAGGATAATTACATACATTGCAAAAGCCAGACAGTTAAATTATGCTATTAGGATAATCAGCCATCATTAGTGCCAAGAACAAAGAGTTAAAATATTTATAATTTTTATTACAACTACAATATTTGT
>JAGDYQ010000057.1:472190-525225 GCA_021962125.1 Bulinus truncatus
AAAAAAAGCTTAACATTTTTATTTGTTTAAACTAACACACTTTTAACTTTTTAATTTTTATTATTACATTAGATGCATTTAAGAGCATTATGATAAATAATTAATTTATTGTTCATGTTCTTTGTTTTGTATGACATATTATTAACTTATCTGGATATTAAGTATCTATATTGACATTATCTTCATACAAAATTCGCCTAAGTCAGTTATGTTGAGATGGATTGTCATAACACTAATGCCAGGGTGAGAAATCGCAAGAGCTTGGGTTTGTTTTAATTTGCACTTGTTTCATATCAGCTGATCTATTTTGATTATTTCTTTGTGACTAAACAAAATGGGATTTCCCTTTACATTTGACCTTTGCACTGTTAAAGATTTTTGGCCAAGTATCTGACTAAAAAGTATGGATCAACCCATTTTCAGATTATCCAGGAAATAACATTTTCTTCCCATGAAGATTGGTAAGATATAAATAACTTGTGAAATATCCTGTACAGTGATCATTCAAAATGTGACCATTTGTGTTGGGTCTTACAATTTTAACAGACGTGACTTTTTCATGGCTGGATACTGCTAGGTTAATTTTAAAACATTAATATATATATATATTTAGAATCACAACTGTTATTAGGTCATGTTTGAAACATGTCTAAATATAGCTTCACTAATGAGATAGTGATATTTTAGTCTTCATTTTTCCAAGTGTTTTTTGTTTGTATAATCAGATGGCATATTTAAACAAATATTGAATAAACAGTCTATCCTTAAAGCGTGACTTATTCAGGGCTTGATATCTTTTGATAACTGCTTCATAAGGTCATGAGGAATGCTGTTTTTTTCTTCTAAGCATATATCTGTATAGTGCCAAAGTAACAAGACTTCTGATTGTCTTTCCCACTAATGAGAGACTACCAAAGATTTCTGTCCACCACTTTAATAGTAGTTTGAGCGATTTGGAATTTAATTTGTACAGTCCTCTAAATTAGTTTCCCATAACCGTAAAAAACATTAATTATTTGTGTGACTACTTTATTTATGCTATTCATAGAAATAATGTTGTTAGATTTGTATGATTATACTATAAACTGGTCAAATATATAAATAATATCTGTTAAGAACATTTGCGAGCAAACTTTTAATTTCAACATGTTTTTCTTATTTTCAGATTTCACCAGCTTGATCTTAGCCCAAGTGTTAAAAAGAAATAAGAAATATTTAAACTCCTTTGAAGGTGTCATTGACCAATTCTAATTGACTGTCAATTAGAATTTCTAGAGAAGATCAAGAACTGTTTGATCCATAGACCTTGATATATTTTAGCTATATTTGAATGTTAGCTTCTCTCTCAGATGGATGAATCACTGAGGCATATTAACCCCAACCCCACTCTTACTGCAAATTTTTTATCCAGAGGATTTTTTTGGTAAGTTGGACCCTATGTTACATAGAGACGTAAAGTGATTATATAGACATTACTTTTTGTCCCCAAGTGTGAAACTTGATGTACAATCTATAGAATCAGCAGCTCCGTTTAGTAAGTTTTAAAATATTATTACGGTGGGTAACAGAATTTTACGTAATATCCAGGTTCGTGATTGGAAGTTTTCTTTTTTTTTAAAATATTAACAATTATAAATGTACACTTTTCAAGATATTCAGATTTCATTGCTGTAAGTCCTTGTTCTCTTGCCAATTTTTTTTTTTATTAGTGACCCTGCTGTAGGTATTGTATTGATCTGTTTTTTACCAACTGCAAATGTGTGTGGAAATAAATTTTCCTAGTTATGGTTTTGAACCATATTGACTGTGCAATACTTGAATCAGTTTTAGCCAGACTAGCCGAACCCCTTTTTTTTTTAATTAAGGTTAGACTAATAAGGTTCTAAACATTTCTTTTTAGTAAGGTAAGTTAAACTCCCTCAGCTCTTGGGAGCCATCTGGGAAGATGAAAAGTGTCTTTAACCATGGGCTAATAAGGGTTTATGTGACCAGCAGCCAAGTGCTACATGTATATGTATTTAGATATATATATATATATATATATATATATATATATATTTATATATTTATACACAAAGCATTTTAAACCATGCTAGCCAAGTCCGAAATATGGGTTAGTCTAGTCTGTCTTAAAATACTTCATATTTAGTTTTTTTATATTGAAATCACCCAAGCTTTTAATTTTGGTAATGATAATTAATATAAATTTGTGTCTGATATAATGAATTTGTACCATTCTAAATAAGATTTTTTTAACATTATAAATAATAATTTTTTTTTTTTTTTGTAAATTAAATAATGGATGATAGTTTTCAAATAATATTGATACTGATACATCAGATTTATTTATCTTGTATAGTTGTAATTAACTTTGTGCTTAACTATCTGTAATTATTCTTTCCCACTTCAAGAGACCCCCTCATGCTAAGGAGTCAAAGTTTGGGAATTAAAAAAAAATTATTGTCAGGCTGCTGACAAAATTGGCATGCCATGACTTTAATGGGTCATCCACCTTTACCTACACAGGTGTCAGTGTAAATAAGGCACTTTTAGTATCTGAGCTGATAAGCCTGATTCATGGGGTCATTTTGACCTGTTGCCATTCATTGAATGAGTCGAGTCTGTACTATAGTGCATAAAGACCTGGACCATATTAAACCTTTTTTTTTTAAACTTTCATGAACCCGTCCATAAAAGCATAAATTATTTTTACGTGTGAAACAATTTCTTACTGTATACACTACCTAAGAACTCTTTGTGGGTAATCAATTAGAAGTGAATGAGTCTTAATGCTAGTACTGTTGCATATGTGGTAATGAAAAATAAGTGGCTAGTTAAATAATTTTGATTGGCGACCATCAGATTTGCATAGATCGTCACGTAAGGAATTTTATTTGATCAATCCAATGGACTTATTGACTATTCTTGTTTGCTTCAACATTGTGTAAATATCAGGAGAGCACAGTTCAGTTAAAAGATTTAGGTTTGAATAAATTCTGCTTTATAGATTTAGTCTGTTGAAATATAAAGCATTTACATTTTCATTAACATAAAGTAAGTTGAAATGATATAAGTAATGGCAAACAATTATCCATACTAATAGTTTTATTGGTCTATTAGGATGATTACATACATTGCAAAAGCCAGACAGTTAAATTATGCTATTAGGATAATCAGCCATCATTAGTGCCAAGAACAAAGAGTTAAAATATTTTTATAATTTTTATTACCACTACAATATTTGTACAGTCGCTCGAGATATTTAGCATTAATTTCATCCTGACAGTCGCTCGAGATATTTAGCATTAATTTCATCCTGACAGTCGCTCGAGATATTTAGCATTAATTTCATCCTGACAGTCGCTCGAGATATTTAGCATTAATTTCATCCTGACAGTCGCTCGAGATATTTAACATTAATTTCATCCTGACAGTCGCTCGAGATATTTAGCATTAATTTCATCCTGACAGTCGCTCGAGATATTTAGCATTAATTTCATCCTGACTCTTAAACTTCTGTGTCTACGGGTAATTGATTTTCAAATTTATAAATGAGAATTTTGAAAAGTATTCTCTTTATCACTGCTTCGTTAAAATGTTTTTATCTTGATGTTTGCAGTTGGCTAGACCCTTTGTTTAAAAAAGGCTACAGGCGTCCACTTGAAGACACTGACCTGTATAATGTCTGTCCTTCAGACTCATCCGAGTACCTGGGCTGCAGGCTGGAAGAGTAAGTAGTTACTTTGTCATTTAGTCTCTATGCATGTAATTACCATCAGTCAATTTCTTCATTGACAATTATTTATATTTTCATATAACATCTAGCAATACTTTTTCAAAGATTTAATGCTACATTATTTCAAAGATTTAAATTTAGCTTCCAAATTAACATTATTCAACACATTTAAATAATGTAAGATGTAATGAATTTGAACATGTTTAGGCATCGAAGAAACAATTGGGAAACGGTTAAAAAACGAATTACCACATTTTTTAAAAAAAAACTTACGAGCACTCATATATTTTTTTTCAAATTTAATTTAAATTTAATATATGTATATCTAATAGTAAAACTGCATGAAAACATAATTAATGATGGTCTTTATGTGAGGGGCTTGGCGGTGAATAATGGTGACATTTGCCACATTTTGGATTTAATAAAGAAAATGTATTATTAAAACATTTATTACAAAAGTTGTGCAATTTTACAAAGTATTATGTCTCAAGAATATCTTCTGCAAGTTATTACAATTTCAGTCTTAATCTTATGCTATTATAATTTTGCTGCTTAACATTAATTACTGCAGAGCCCCCCCCCCCCCCATTAGTAAAAATAAACATAAGGAATTTTAAAAAGAAATTA
The DNA here is from genome assembly GCA_021962125.1 of Bulinus truncatus. NCBI lineage: Eukaryota > Metazoa > Mollusca > Gastropoda > Planorbidae > Bulinus > Bulinus truncatus. Next base: position 476,554 of record JAGDYQ010000057.1, read on the forward strand.
TGGTATCATGTGCTTGGTGTCACGACCTAATTTAATACAATTTATAAATGTCAATAGACTGCGCTGTCCAGGGTATTTTTTCTCTTAGACACCCAATATGTGAATATAATTTTATAAACATGACAACTTTCTCAGGGCAACAATGAATTACTTTACTATAAGTCATAGAGAGTACAACATAAATATACCAGTTTAATTCATCAGTACATAAGTTATAAGGAGTATGACATAAATAGAATAGTTTAATACAGCAATACATATTCACAAGAGGGACATGTGGCAGAGTGGTGTAGAGCGCTCAACTGATGACCTGAGAGTCATGGGTTTGATCCTCAGTGAGATCCAAGGGAATTTTCCCAGGTCCTGACGAAAGTTTGTTTATGTCCCTTTATATGCCTTTATAACATAAACAGATGAATTCTATACCAACACATATATTAATTAACCATGACTTAGATTAATACATAGTATATATAGTTTACATATGGGAAGTACAGTTCAATTTTAACTTGGTACAACAAAATATTTATAATGGGCATATTGTCCATTCCACAAAGCTCTGCTGGGGTACTGGCTAGCTTGGATGCTAAGTGAACTAGCTTCCCTACTACACACCTTTACTTCAGTTCTTCACACCATTGGTTCAGTACTTTACACCACCCCTACTACACACCATTACTTCAGTACTCTACACCATTGGTTCAGTACTTTACACCATAGCTTTAGTACTTCGCACCATTGGTTCAGTACTTCACACCATAGCTTCAGTACTTCACACCATAGCTTCAGTACTTCACACCATTGGTTCAGTACTTTACACCATAGCTTCAGTACTACACACCATAGCTTCAGTACTACACACCATAGCTTCAGTACTTCACACCATAGCTTCAGTACTTCACACCATAGCTTCAGTACTTCACACCATAGCTTCAGTACTTTACACCATAGCTTCAGTACTTCACACCATAGCTTCAGTACTTCACACCATAGCTTCAGTACTTCACACCATAGCTTCAGTACTTCACACCATAGCTTCAGTACTTCACACCATAGCTTCAGTACTTCACACCATAGCTTTAGTACTTCACACCTTAGCTTTAGTACATCACGCCATTGGTTCAGTACTTCGCACCATTGGTTCAGTACTTCACACCATTGGATCAGTACTTCACACCATTGGTTCAGTACTTCACACCATAGCTACAGTCTACACTCTTGGTTCATTTCTAAGGGCTATGTTTGCAGAAATTTTCTTGCTTAAAGTATACTAATTTGATTGTCCTCCACAAACTATGAGACCTAAAGTAGTAACAAAAAATGATCATTTATTCATACGATCTTTTCTAAACAATTGAAGTCGTATGATAAAAACTCACAATGTGATTCCCAATTACAATAGACAAATTACTACCATTCCACAACATATCTCATATGTTAACAATTTATAATTTAACATAGGTCAGGTCGGTCAGCTACTCGCTACTCAACGCGAAAAACAACCAGCTAGTGGGACGGCGTGATGCCTGACCCGCTACCCCCACTAAGTCATCAATAGCACACTGACCTGTGCTATGTGACCTTAAATCTCACCCAACCATGTCCAAGATGAGTCTGGTTCTTTGAGATAATGATTATGGCTTTTTAGAAAAATGAATTGGAGAGCCATCAGGAGATCGTTCAGACTTCCTAATCCCATGTCTAGTTTAGGTGATTAGCATTAACATACTTATGTCCCTATTTAAAACAATCTGTTTCATAGAAATCCGCCAGGCAACGCAATCTATGCAAAACACTAAAAAGTGGAGAAAATCACACTCTCATATACAGTACCGCCGAGAAGGGGGGGGGCAAATGCCCAGGGGCCCGGCGAGTTTTAGGGGCCCGGACTGAGCTGGCCAATCAACTTTTGAAAATATTATTATCTGCACCGGGAGGGGCGGGCTGCTCATATAGGAAATCGGACAATGATAATTAAAGAGATCTAATTCTCTCCAAATTTCTTAATTACTCAGATTAAAAAATAAAGAATATTAGTATTGGTCCAAATATTTACACATCCTATTTAATTATATTTATATTAAATAGTAATAATTATAATCATTTATAATAGTTTTTAATAATTTTTATTTTATTTTAAAATTGTGCCGATTAAAAAAAATCAGATGGTCTGTCATATTTGACAGTTGTTAAGGCCCACAGTTAGTCATAATCCTACATGACCTACATAAAGGAGAGAAAGTCGAGTTTTATCAAGAGTTATGCAGACTAAAACTTGTCTCGCTTCACGGAGCTAATGAGTTTAAAAAAAAGGGGGAAGCAATCATGTGCTACATGTATTGAATAAGAGTGATGACCCACGGACCAACCAAACACACACGTTTGCACGTGATATATGTGCACGGACATTGAGACCCCATTTGATTAAAAAAAAAAGCAGAAGTCGATCATGCGAGGAAATGACGTGAGCCGGTGTAATAATTACGTGACCTCAAGGCGTTTGAGGACAGATTGGAACACACAGTGCTAGCCTTGACACACAATAAATGCACACATTAGTTCCTACATTCATCGTTTCATCCATTGCAAGTATTAATCGTAGATTGTAACTAGATTGACGTTCTGGTGTTTTACATGAACGATCTCTGGTCGTTGGGGTTTATCCCAGTGCTGTAGAAAAGACAGCCGCCATTTCTCGACATTTAATAGAAATGAATCCTTGCCATTAGTTAGTATGGCGGTGACCTGTTGTCCTATCCATTGCAAGGGTCGTGCATTTGGGTTCCCATATATTATCAAATCTTCATCCCCAGACCTATTGACCAGTTGATCTTGACTAATTGTTTTTTTTTCTTTTAAACTCATTACTGGACAACAATGTGGACAGGTCAATAAATTAATTAGGCCATCATCACATTGTGTCCCCTGTTACTAATGACCTGTTAATGTATGGCTTTTGTGGATTTTGATTATGTAAATGACTGGTTTCTTTCAAGCTGGGTGCAGCTGAGGCTGACAGATTTCAGGCGGACAGATTTGGTGTACTGGAATGATCTGATGAGTAACTGTCCACCGCATTCATTAACCAGACATAATCAGTTACCAGTATGACACATCCGTTGACCAAACACAGGCGCCTGTACAGCACACCAGTTGACCAAACAAAATTCAATTACCCTGTTTAGCACATCCACTGACCAAACACGGTTACCTGTACAGCACATTCATTGATGGTATCATTAAAGTACACATTAAGAGAATGTGTATAAGCTTATAGTTTTATAAAAATCATAACACTGACAGATTAATTTTTTTAAAGGTGAAATATCAGTTGGGTTAGGCTTAATGCTTGGGTTCCTCTCTCAGCTGTGGCAGCCTCTGAGAATAGCATATGGGATCTCAATGATCTGCGGGAGAAATATGGGATCTCCCAAAGCAAAGTTGTTTCTATCATATCTGTCTTAAAACTAAATAATCAATCTACTAGCCTGCCACAGAGTGTTTTGACAGAGTCAATGTGTTATTTTTATTTCTTCTGCCAGTTAGGGTTTAAGACATCCTCTAACATAATGATTCAATGGGGCCCTTTTTTAAAGTGAAAAATATTTTTCTTACTGTGTGTGACCCCCTCCCACAACTCCCAATCCACAAGGAAAAGTGTTGCAAATAAAATTCTATAAGATGTAAACGGTTTTTAAGGATGTGTTCAAAGTGAGATAACCTAATTACATGACCACAGCTGCGGGGTCAAGAGTCAAGATTCCACACATGTTCTGACCTCATTGGGTTTACTAAAAGAAATAGGTCAGGTCTTCTGTTGTATCATGTGTGTGTCATATCTGATCACATGTGGCTGAGACATGTTCCCCATATTCTGGTCTTTCTCTGTGATAGAAACCAGGGAATATGGGGGGGGGGGGGGAAGGTAGAGTAATGCTATGTAATGCAAGGCTGGCACAGGTGGAGTTATGAAGGGACACAACCTTAAGTTACCTGTCATTTTTTTCTTTTAACCTCTTCCTTGAACACAGTGTCCTCCCCTCTGTGAGTAGACCCCCCCCCTTAACCTCATAAATTACCTAGATGGCGCTGTATTGACCTCTATTCTACAACCAATATATTTTTAAACTTGTTTGTTGCTGATAGTGCAGCTATTGGCCTCCCCACTCCAACCCAGATGACGTAAAATTGAGTCATTGAGGTAGTCTTTTAGTCACCTTTGACCTGATTTTTTTTGAGTCCTTATCCAAGTTCGTGATTGGAAATGTTCTTTTAAAAAAATATTACCAACAATAAATATAGACTTTTCAAGATATTCAGATTTCAGTGCTGTCAATTCTTGTTCTCTTGCCATTTTTTTTTATTAGCGACCCAGTTATACATATTGATCTTTTTTTTTTCTTTGAAAAAAATATAAGTAGGTCAACCAGCATCATATATAACTAGGCCAAATAGCATCACATATAACTAGGCCAACCAGCATCATATATAACTAGGCCAAACAGCATCATATATAACTAGGCCAACCAGCATCATATATAACTAGGCTAAACAGCATCATAAATAACTAGGCCAAACAGCATCATTGATGTTCAGCTCACTCCTGCACTTCATAGGCCTCCTCAAGAATAATGTATAGACTTAGATTCCACCAGTCAATGTACAGTTTTAACACCACCCACCACTTGTGTACTTTGTTCTGCTGTGTATTCAGAATAATCACATATCTCTTTGTTTCAAAATGGAACTTTTTGTTGGAAACACCTTAGTTCGAAGGAGGGGGGGGTGTTATTATATGTTTAAAATCTTAAATTTACTCATTTGGCTTTAATTTATTTTGTAACTACACCAATAGGCAAATCATGACCATAATAATTTGTTTATATATTTTGTTTAATGAGTGCGTCAGAAGCTAGAGACATAACAGCTAACCTGAAAGTCATTTCTGGCTCATAAAAAGTTATCCCAAATTTGACTAGGTCTAAAATGTTATCTGTGGTGTAACTGATTTTCACCCAGTCCACCTATGTACAATGATTAATTCGGCATTCACTTGTAAAAAATTCTTTCATAGTTTCAATTTTAAGAGCATGACAAGTTGTTTGCTTATGCGTGGGTGGTGTAACATGTTTGTTGATCCAGATATAGTTTAGGGAAAATGATTTTCTGTGATCTCTACAATTTAGCTCAAAGTAAGAACTAATTACACCAGATGCTGCTGCATAAATAATGTTTTACTTTTTCCTCAACATAGGTATATGTAGACCCATTCTTTTTGTCTGTTTTCATCTTTGCCTTTTTTTTTTAGGAATGGTCTTACAGTTAATGGCTATTTAAAAATTTTTTCTCCTCTTGTTTTCTTCTGTATTCAATTTCATACATCTTTATTACATTTTTTGTGTGTTAAAACTACCTGTTTGCTGCAGGAAAAATTTCCATTTAATTCCTTTTATTTTATATCATGTAATGAATTTCTTTACATAATTTAAGTTTAAAGTCTTTTTTTTTTCTCTCTCTCTTTGCAGCGAATGGAATAAACAGTTGAAGAATGTCAAAAAAGGAAGTAAACCCAGTCTATTGTGGGCATTGTTTAATACATTTGGATTACAGTATTGCCTTGTTGGCTTAGTTGTTTTTTTTGAGGTAAGCCAAAACAATTTTTTTTTCCTGTGTTTTTTTTTTTTTCAGCTCAGATGTATTTTATAACTAAGCAAGATACCTCATTTGAAAATTAGAATGGAAGTGTTCTACTTTGTTGCCATTATTATGAAAATTAATTTTTAAAAATTTTATTTTATTCAAATGTGTTCTTGAGTTGATTCTTTTGGGTAAGAAAATAGGCTATAATGTACATAATATATATTCTTTTGTTTCCTAAACTGTAATTTCTGAGTTGCATAAACCCCAGAAGATTCTGCGTAGATAACTGAAAAAATTTCAGTGTGTTGGGGATGCAACAGGAAAACAATTGCGTTATTGTATTCTACACAGACTATTAAATCATTTTCCTCCATTCACCTTTTATTTTATTGACTTTGTGGAGGGTATAGTACATTGATTTTTTTTACGTGCAGGAAGCAACAAAAGTTATCCAGCCCCTGTTACTTGGTGGTCTCATCCGCTTCTTCACTCCAGAATCCCAAGTTAGCAAACAGGAAGCCTGGCTGTATGCCTTTGGTGTGTCAATGTGTGCCATTATTTTGGCAATTACCCATCATCCCTATTTCTTCTGTGTTCAGAGAATCGGCATGCGAATGAGGGTTGCCTGCTGCTCTCTAATGTACAAAAAGGTTTGCCAGATTTTGTTTGAATTTCATTCTTGTCTAAAAATTCATCATGAATAATTCACTCTTTATCTTTTCCCTTTTTGAAACATTTTTTACTTAAATCTGTACTTGTGTTTTTTTTTTTTAAAATGATTTTATTTTTGAATCCAGTAGTAAGCAGTTTTAATTGACAGCATTTCTTTTTTTTTAACATTCCATATTGTTTCACTTGCAAACATTTTACTTGAATGTATTTCACATGTTTTCAGTCCTTTTGTCAAAAGATATTTCTCATATTTTTATTTAATGATTTTTGTTTTTGAAATGCAGGTAATAAGCAATCTATATAGACCGAATCATTTATGAAAATTATTGAATGGCTGATTTTTTAGCTACTTAATTCTTTTTTAAACATCAATGATGACCCCTTTTTTTTCCTCCACTAGTGTCTGCGTCTAAGTAACAAAGCCTTAGGAGAGACAACTGTTGGTCAGATTGTTAACTTGATGTCCAATGATGTCAATCGATTTGATCAGGTTGGTCACGAGTACTAGCTTAATTAATAACCTATCAGTTTTATTAATTTTTTTCATAAATGTGACAAGAATTAAACTAAATTCCTGGAGGAAATGTGGATTGATTTATAGGTTACATTATTTATTGCTTTTACAGTCTGTATATTAAAAATCCTAATGTGTTCATGCGAATATTTATCTGAGTCCACACACTAAAAAGTATTTTAATCTAAATTATAAAAATGTAGCCACAAAACTAAACTATTATTATTGTCGAGTAGTCAAAATAGAGATACATTAATGAATATTTCCAAAAACTTCTTCAGAAGTAATAGAGAGAATAATGCTATTGCTTAAAAATGTCATATACATGTCATTGTAAAAACTTATGAATTGATTTTTCCTTGTTTTTATTTAACAGGCTGTTGTGTTCCTTCATTTTTTATGGGTCGGCCCCATGCAGGCCATCGCTGTACTAATTATATTATGGCATGAGCTAGGGCCATCTGTTCTGGCTGGGTTTTTTGTCTTACTGCTTCTTATACCAGTGCAAGGTTTTATGGGGAAACTGTTTTCAAAACTCAGGTTTGAGGCCTTCATACGCCAATCTGATTTCTTTTGTACATTTTTCTCAATTGTAAGCTTTATCATTTTCCCTACAAAATAGCAATAGAAATTCACAAGATGAAATTATTTTTTTCAATCTAGGTTAGGTGGCAAATAATTATCAAGTGCATGAAATATATTAGTTTTGTATAGTAATTCTTATTGTGGGAATATCATTTTTTTTTTTATTTTTTTTGTTATGATTTTTTTTTTTTTTTTTTTTTTTTTTTTTTTTTTTTTTTTTTTTTTTTTTTTTTTTTATTTTTTGTGGTTTTTTTTTTTTATATTTTTTTTTTTTATTTATTGTGTTTTTTTAATTTAATTTTTAAAAAAAAAAAAAAAAATAAAAAAATATTAGTTTTGTATTGTAATTCTTATTGTGGGAATATCATTGTCATTTAAATAGTTTACTTATGGCAAACAATAGCTTAATATTATTTTTGTATAGTAATTTTTATTGTTTGGATTATCATTGTCATTTAAATAATTAAGTTTTTACCGTCATTAATATACTTTTGCTCGGTGATTTGAAAAGAGATGTATGTATTTTGATGTATTAAAATATAACAGTTTTGATAAGCACTTATATCTTTGTAAACTTTCTCTTCCTGGACAGACACAAGACAGCTGTCCACACAGATGAAAGAGTGAAAGTTATGAATGAAATTATATCAGGGATGAGAGTTATCAAAATGTACTGTTGGGAAAAGCCTTTTGGTGAACTGGTGGAAAAAATACGCAAGTAAGTGATCTGCTTATAATGATATGTTTCATTAAAAATAGTCTTTCGAGCTCTTATTTAGTTGAACTCTTTTTTTTTTTATTAGGGATAGCATGTTCAATACAAGCTGTATTTATTAAATTCAAATAGTACAGAAGTGTTTTGAGTTAATTGAGTTTACAATTTGTGAACATAGTCTCATTTTTGTCATGAATTTAGTGAAAATAAATATGCGGAAATAGAGCAAAGTTACACTCTTGAGTTTAGCTAAAGATACCACATTAAATAGTTGAATATATTTATCTTGTAACAATTATGAGGCCTTTTATTGAAATTTCTTCATAATTCATACAAGTCAGGGAAATGGAAGAAAACTGAAGAATAATTTACTCAAATGCATACAAATATGCTTTTGTTAAAAAGGCTAATTTATTTTTTTTTTCACCTCATTTTTGTCGACTAAATTAATTTACTTGTTTTCATAATTTATTCTAAATTTGTTAGATTTTTCTACTTTAGTGGATACAACATACATTTTTGTTCTGTTTTATTATATGTAATTGTTTTTTTTAAAAATACTTATAGAACTTATGTTTTAAATTTCGTAACAAAGTATTCACTTAAAGAATTCCACAGATTTCCAGAAAATATACCAAATTAATGTATAATTTCTGTAGCATGTTCTAGTATGTGCAGCCAGATTATCAGAACATGTAGTGCTTTTTAATAAGAACTATTTTGAAGCAAAATATTTTCTTTTAAATATTTTGAAACAAAATATTTTCTTTTATTATCTGTCATTTGCTTCAACTCTTTACAAAAAAAATTAATTTTTTTGCCAAAACAGTAACATGTTAAAAGTATTTTACCTATAGCTTTAATTTAGCAACAATTGTGTAACAAATTAAGTTATAATTTTACTCTAAGAAACTTTTCATTTGAAAAAAAATGTTCTTTCTACATGTATACATTTCATAGCCTCATATGTTCACAGATAAATGGCTGCTAATTTATATGTTGATTAGAAATCAGCTCAGAGACTCTACTTCACTGCTAGTCACCACTTGCAGAACATAATGCCCTTAATTCATTCAATGAAAATTATCTGGGTAAATGTGACTTATTCTTTTTATTTCGGAATAAAACTTTGAGCTGTTTTCTAGTACAATTTAATAGAAACACAAAGTTATTGGCTTATTATCAGCATTTTGGGATAATTGTAATGAGCAATTTAAATAATTTAAAATATAACCAATTTTACTGATTTAAGTTACCTTGTTCTCTTCAAACTACAAATTACTTGGTGCCATAAACGGTTTAAAAATAAAAGAATAAATTAAAATCATTAAAATAATTAGCATCTGTGATTATTACATTCTGTAAAGTGTTAAATCTATTTATGTAACTAATAGATTCAAAATATTAATGCTACTTAAAGAAATTAAGACAATAAGCTTACAATACTTTTTTTTTCTTTCTTGCTGGTATGGTTTGCTTTTAGTGCTTCCTTTTTTACAATTTATTGCTTTTGTTTGCAACTTGTATTTAACATTAACTTAGTAGAAAATGTACTTTAGCAGCCTCTTGTAATAGAGTGCTACTTTTGAACTTTAGTAGAAGAGCGTGAAAGTAATTATCACTAGTTAGGTCAAAGTGAAAAAAAAAAATAAGCTGTGGCATTATGTGACTAGCGATGTATGACTTTGGTTCTCTTGTATTGTAAAAATACATCTTTTATGTTATGAAAATCTCCTCGTTTGACATTTGTTCCCTTGTATAGGAGATATACATCTTTGATAAGTGCCATTTGCAAATGCTGGGATATTTTTATCATCTTGGATGTCAGATAAATGGAGGCTGACTTCATTCTCATTATAAGTAAAAGTAAAATTACCTTAGTGGCCATCGTGGCAAATGAATTGTTTCCATAACCAACCATATAAAGGGATTGTGTGGTTATCAAATCTGTCTTTACTTCCCCCAACTCAAGTCAGGTACCAATTAATGCTAGGTGGACTTGGGAGACTTTTAAAACAAATTTACTTCGACCTGGAAAAATTTCCTTGGTCCTCACTAAGAATTGAACCCACAACTCTCAGGTCAACAGTCAAGAACTCTACACCGCTCGACCATCCATCACAATAAAAGTGACTTTAATTTCCTCCTGTTCTCTTCAATGTCAACTTATATTTCTTGTCAACCATTCTCCTTGAATTGTTTCTGTGGACACGTTCTTTATAATTTCACGCCTTAAAAAAATGTGTTTTGTTTTACTTGGGTGATCTAAAGTTCTAGGTAACTGTTTGCAATGGTTGCTATTATTAGATTGAGCTTTGAGCTGTACACTGTTAGTAATATACTGTATTGTAATAAAATAATAAACAATCCTTTAAATAAACAGTAAATAAAAAGTGCATTTTTATAGATAAACCATACATTTCTTAAATTACCAATGCTATTAAATACATTTTAAAATTGTAGAAAGTTTGTAAGATGTGCAGTACAAATCATAAAATTTGCTTGCTGTCAATGGTTTATTTATACTAGATCTCTTCTGGTTATTGATGACTGTGTCTTATTTATATACCAAATGTGGGGTATATTATGTGAATCTTGCGCTCTTTATGTATTCGATTCTCTTTAAATTTAACAGCTGGGAGCATATTTACTGAGTTTATTTAATGATACTCACAATGTGATGTTGAGTATATGATGTTTAGTATGAAGAAACTAAAGTTATCCTGATGTGGCCATTTATTTTGTTTATGGTTTTGCTTAAGCCAGATAAAAACTTTTCATTTCAAAGGCGATTTATAAATAACTTTTTATTTTGCATCATAGAAAAACAAAATGTAACTCTAAAATTCATGCATTATGGTCAGTGAGGAAAAATTTGATTTGTTGACACTGAAAAGCTACTTTAAAGTATTCCTGACAGCAGTTGTGATAGCAGTTATTTTATATGGTCTGATGAGCACATTGCTGATGCTACCTTTAATGAAATATATAATCTATAGATGTTGAAACAGAAGATTCGCACAATTTTTTTTTAAAACTCATTTTGCATTGAATGTTTGTATTTATGTGGCAACAAGATTTAGGATATTGTGCATCTGATATTTATTAAAATGAAATAAAGTTAATTTTATAAATTCACATAAAATCTAATATGATACGCTGTAAAGTTTTCATTCAGGTCTTACCCTTACATTACAGTAGCAGGCTAAATTTGTTCACTTTTAATTTGGCGAACATTTTATGTTTCTTTGTTTATTTTTTGGTGTGGTAAGTGACGATTTTTATATTTTTAAATATTGAACCTGTTTGTTTAACTGCATGATACTAAATACTAATCTTGGATCTTTCCAATAGAGACACACTAATGTAATTTTTGGCTTTTGTCTAAGTCTTGTCTCAATTGGATTTGTCCAGTGATTTTTGATGTTTCTACTCCCCCTCCCTTGGCTTCTATAGAGGATAACTTTTTCTATTCTGGCCACTAACAGATATAATAGTTATTTGTCAGGAATCACAGCATTTTATCGCATACTTTAGTTATTGTAATTTAATTTAACAAAGAAGGGTTATCAAAGAAAGATCTCTTTGGTTGACATTTTTATGGACTGTTTTGTCTGAGTCAGCTTAAGATTTTAATTACTTCTTTGTAATTGAGATGTTCAGTAGCTGACAACATGACTATTCTTTTATTCTTTCATACTTTATTTCATTAAGGATATAACAAAACAAGCAATTAAGCCTGTTCCATTCTGGACACAGGACGTGTTAGAGCATTTTCGTATTATGTATCAGTACGTATGCTATCTTTCAGTAAATATTTGTAAATTTTGTAAATGTTTATAAATTCAATTGTGTAATGCATATATCTGAAAAAAGATATTAAAAAGACGTTTTCTTATATTTGAAAACAAAATTATTTTCTCTTAAATCTAACTACAAGTGGTTTGTGGTTACTGAAATAGGACTCATAATTGAAAACATTCGAAATTATAGTCATTTAATCGTCCGAAAACTCCATCAATTGTTGCATAGCTCTGATACTTTCAATTAAACTCAGAACACAAGCTTACTATTTCATTTGATGAGTTTCTTAATAAATCTTGGTGAAACTACGTGCTGCAGTATTTCGCACCAAATGAATGGGTTATTGAACGTACAAGGTGTATATATAATATATAAGTCCCTTAGGAGCCCTGAAGCCCGGCCCTCAGAGGTCCTGTCGCAAAATGAACTTTTAATGTACACATGGCAGGCCAAGACCTACAAAATGATATATACATCATGGGTCTAGGACTTATAGTTGCTGAGAATCGGCGCTCCTTTATTAATATAGCTTATATAGTAAAAAACGGTACTAAGCCCCCTTTTACGGCCCTCAGAGGTCAGATCACGAAATGGAAAAAAGTCATTTCTTGGCAGGCCAAGACCTACAAAATGATATATACATCATGGGTCTAGGACTTATGGTTGTTGAGATCTAGGGTGATGACAGACAGACAAAACGGGGACAATAGAGCATTTTTTTTCGAAAATGCTCTAAAAAAGCTTACCGCTTAACACAACAGTAAAAGATTAAACATCTTATTTGGCCAAATTGCAAAAGACAAACATACAAGGCCAGGCTCATAAATTTCTATAATGGTCGCGTGTTGTGATTCTTCTGTTCTTATTTGCATCATTAATAGATCGTCTAAACCACTGGCGGCGGAGCAGGGGGGGGCAACGGCTCCCCCTAAAACTTTTAAGGGGGGCGACGCCCCCCCCCCTTGAATTTCCAGTCTGCCCCCCCTAAAATTTTAACTTTTTTAACTTTGTAATTCATTTTAGTTTATATGTATCATTTTCATTTTCATAATTCATTTGATTTATTTCTTAAATTTAATATTTGAAAGAAATTATAATTAATTGACATTTTACAGTAATCACATTATTGAGAGTTGTTGTGGCATATTTTAAAATTAGTTGCAAGTACCCGGCTTTGCCCGGGTTTAAAATAATGTTTTCTGTTTATTTAAGAAGCGTAATTTGACGTTTAATTAAGATTTAAAATAAGACGCGTAAAAAGGGGTTTATTTGCATGCAAATTGCAATAAAAGGGTACATTTATCTTAAAGCAATGTGATGCACAACATTTTTGGCAGTTCCTCTCTCTCTCCCTCCCCTCCCTCCCTCTTTCCCTCCCTCTCTCTCCTTCCTCTCTCTCCCCTCCCTCTCTCTCCCTCTTTCCCTCCCTACCTCCCTCCCTCCCTCCCTCCCCCTCTCTTTCTCCCTCCCTCTCTCCCTCTCTCTCTCTCTCTCTTAGGCATGACTGTATCAAAAGATGACAATTCCTATGGATGAAGGAATGGAATGTAAGAATGTAGTAAGTAATGTGATATTTGGTTCCCCGTACCGATCATATTTATAGTAAGTTGTTAGCTATGTGGGAGAGAAGCTCGTAAACCTGAAATTGGGGTAAAAGTTTGCCAATTTTCATGTCTTTGATATCCAAAATAATTAATTACAATTAAAGTACCCATTGAGATGGAACGAAACCTGTTTAAGAACATTCCCCATGTAATTTTGTGTACGTGTACCCAGTGGCGCAACCAGCAAAAAATGCTGGGGGGGGGGGTCACATATTGAAAAAAGACAGTTTGAGTCTTTTTTGTAACTTTATAACGTAAATTATGTATTGATGATTTGGTCTGGGGGGGTGGCTCAAGACCCCCCCCCGCCCGCCCCTCCTCCCCCCTCCTGGTTGCGCCACTGCGTGTATCAAATTTCATGTTATTTGGTTGTCTGGATCTTGAGTTTTAAGGGAACAGACAGACAGATAGCAAATGCGTCTTATAAGTATAGAGAAGTATTGCCATCTACCGAATGACGGCAAATGTAATTTTTAAAGAAAATACAATTATTTATTATCTTTTCATAAATTACCTTTTGTTTATTGAGTTTCCTGTTTCCGGTTTCATATTCATCATCATTCATGATAATTATCAGTAATTTTCTGATCTAATTTCACTACATTACGAATCAGTTGACGACAGAAGTGCTCAATGTTCATTTTTATCTTTTTTAATATATTATTTTTTAATAATATCGATTAAATACTTGCTACAGAATTACTATATTCTATTATAGAATTAAGGGGGTAAAATTTGTCTTGCCCCTCCTTAAATTTTCAAGGGGGGGCGGCGCCCCCCCTTGAATTTTGCTTGCCCCCCCTTAAAATACTTCGTTCCGCCGCGGTGGTCTAAACAAATAAAAATATATTTATCTTCAAATTGCAAATAACATTGAATGCTACAGATTTCGTTTGTAAATATGCCTATATGCTTATAAAAAAATCTTAACACAGTAGACACCAGACAAGTTCAGCAGATGAATCAAACAGTTCCAGTCTTAGAATAATATTCCCTTAAAAAAAAACATTTATTGCTGATTGTAAAGAAATTAATCATTCATTTATATTTCTTATTTTAGAAATAATTACTTGTTAAAATCTCTTGACCTTTGTAATGACTAATTGGATATTCCCCAAACATTTATCTCCTGTTTAATATAATCAAAATACCGCTTCCTTCAGTAGTCATCTTCATGACTCTATGTAATTTGACTAACATCAAAAAGCCACTGTAATATATTGTGTGTAGCTGCATTGTGATTTACATTTCAAAATGAATACCCCAAATAAAATTTCAGGAATGAGGTGAAAGAAATTCATTCCGCCAGACACCATCAGGCTTTTGTTCTCGGGCCTTACTTTATATCGGCCAAGTTGATTCTTTTTGCCACATTCACCACCATTGCAATGAGTGGATCACCAATGACGGCTTACAAAGTCTTCTTCACCTCAAGCATGTTTCAGGCATTTCGACTCTCCTTAGTTCTCTTTATGCCTTTTGCCATTCAGCACATTGCGGAGATGAAAGTGATCTTCCGTCGCCTCCAGGTCAGTGGGGAAAAGGAGAGTGAGTTTTTAAAAAGAAAATTTGGAAATTTAACTTAGAAAAAAAATTGTAAATAGTCCACACTTGGCCCGTTTTAAATCAGGTTATGCTAAAATGACAAGTTAATGTAGCATAGGTTTGTTTGTATTCATTTTACTGATGGGCATTTATATTAGCTGAAAATGACATTCACAAATGTCCTGTTTCTCACTTCAGAAGTCTCAGTTTAGTCTCAGATATGCTTCCAACATCATGAAAGCACGTCCATTTTCTGACTCTTGCAGAAATCTTCTGAATTTTTTCTACCTATATGTTGCAAGCTACTGCAGTTTAATCAGTAAGGTTACAAATCTTTTAAGATAAACTTTCTTTCAAAGATAAATAGTCTGTGACATGTAAAGGGCAGTTATTCTAATGAAAAGCTTAGTTTTGTATACAATTGCAGTCATACCCCCTGCTTATTGCAGACATTATGTTCCATCACACATCAAAACGAAACAGCAAAAATATCATGTGAAAAAATAATATTGATTATGGACTAAACAAATTAAACTTTAATTTATAAATCCAATAACAATCGACATTCTTTTTTTTTTTTTTAATGTCAATTTTTTTTAAATGGTTCATAAATCAAGAAAAGAAAATTTCACAGAGCTGATGGCTATAGAAAGTTTGTTTTTGTCCAGAAATCGTGAAAAAGTTTTTTTTATTTTTTAAAATTTATTTATTGTATCGTAAGTATGTAGAGTTCTGTTTTGACATTCTCTGCACACTGATACCAAACTTTGAGTTAAATCTAGAAAGGAAAACTAGAGTTTAGATTTTTTAGTTAATGCCATAGTTTTGCAATATGTGTTAGGATTTAGAAAAAAATTTAATGAATTATGAAAAATTATAAATTTCGAAAAAAAAGCTGTGTTTAGTGGGGAGGAGGGGTTGGGGGGGGGTCGCTAAACAGAAAATATTCTGCCATTGCATTAGATATTAACATTGCTTTGTGGCCTTAAAATGTTTTTAAAAAATTGTATAATAATGCATAGCTCCTTTTTTTTATTTATTTATTATTTTTTTGCATGATTTCTTTTTATTACGTGCACAATTTATATAAAAAGTGAAGTTTAGTATGCTTCATATACGCAGAGGTAAATATTTTTTAACTGTTCTTTTATATAGGTCTCACTTCATAGTTATCTTCTTCGTTTAGTTTTTTACAGTTTTTTGTCATATTAACCTTATATTTCCTATTTGTATTGTGTAAAGTCTTCCTTTTTAGTTTTAGTTGTTGTAATTAAACTGACACTATTGTCGTTTTACTCTACCACCAAAGAGCTTCATATATTGTTGTAACTGGCTCATTTGAAATATTTTATCCAGGAAATCTGTGGTTAAATGATTGTTAATTATTTTTATAATCAACCTAAAACTTTTTGTTTAATATTAAATGTACTTTGTTTACTTGATTATTTCTGTAGTTTTTACTCAACTAGTTAATTTCTCAAGTAGTTATTAAAGGACATAATGTAGTTCAGAACTCTTCAAGCCAAAACACTGTTTTAGTTTTTTTTTAAAGTTTTTTGCTATCACAATAAGCTCTAATTCTTTCAGATTTTTTTACCCGGTCATGTTTACTTTATTGTAATTAATTTGTTCTATCTTAGTGAACTAAATATTACCTTTTCCTTAGGGATATTTCTAACTCTGTAGTCATTGCTGGAACAATTCAAAGTAGTCATATTTGTTAGTCATTTTCTAAACATTGTATAAAATAAATACAGCGAACACCTCCACATCAGATTCCACTTGTGTATCTAATTTACATCTTACATGCATTGGGCATTCAGGAAATCAACTGTATTGAAAATAGGCTCTTTAATTTACTTTTAAACAGCTTATAGTCTGCGCCTTTGTTGAGATTTTCCATGACTTACCAATGGGTTCATGCTGTTTGTGTAATTTAAGTTTTTGAAATTTTCAGCCATGAAGCGAAACATCTCCGTGTGGCCAGGTGCTTGCAGGGGGTCTTCTTTGTTCCCTTTTTCATGACCACAAGCCTGACCATGATGTTCACATTCACAGCCCTGAAGCTTCTGACCAACACAGTTATGACCAGTGAGCTGGTCTTTGTCACGTTTGGCCAGTTTCAAGCTATGAAGATTCCTCTAACCATCTTCATCCCATTTTCTGTTCAGTACATTGCAGAAATGAAAGTTGTAGCCAGACGTGTTGAGGTTAGATTAACAAAACATCACATAATCAAAGAATGTCTTAGATTAACAAAACATCACATAATCAAAGAATGTCTTAGATTAACAAAACATCACATAATCAAAGAATGTCTTAGATTAACAAAACATCACATAATCAAAACCAAATCAAAGAATGTCTTAGATTAAAGTCTTCACCTAGATGATATTGTTTTTGAAAGAAATTTCTAACATTTCACAAAATAAACTAACATGCATTATATTTTTGTCAAAGGTTTTGTAATTTTGTTGATTACTTCCAAATGCTGAAGAATTGTCTAAGATGTTCCTTGGTTTTTTCTGTTGGTGTGAAAGTCAGACTTTGTTTAGTTGTTCTATTAAGAAATTAAAATATATATAACATTTTCTGAAATTCATCCAGTGATGTTTGGGTATGCATGTGGTCTATATCTCTTATTGCTTCTGCAGTAATCTTAAACTTCGCAATTTCATTTTTATTAATTGACCAGTTTTTGTTTATCTTAACACTTTCATGATTAAGATATTTTTATGGCTGACATGTGAAGGAAAGATATTCTTTTTATAGGTGTTATAAGATTCTCAGTATTTGCCTGCATAGTTTGAACCTGTTGTTCAATTTTACTGATTTAAATCAGTTTGTATTTTCTCTGACTGTATTTTGATATGTCGTTACAGCAAAGAGTATTCTGCCAGTGTTCAGGAAATGGCTGAATGAAAAGCTGTCAGCCTTCTAAGGCTGAGTCTGGTTTCAAAGTATTTTCAAGTTTGTCAGTCGAGCATTTTTTTTCATGTTGTAAGGGGAATAAAAAAGATGTGTAATTAATTTTTGTTTAAAGTACAAAACTTACAGTTTTTTTCACATGATGCTCTGATAATCTTTATTTGTCTTAGTTAATTCATTTGAACAGTCTTCTCCTTTATTTGACCCATCATAATCTTAAAAATGTCGTGTCAGGAATATATTGATATTGTTTACTGTACAATTTCTTAGCCTTCTGTCAGTCCCTGCAAAAAAAAATTGCCAATTATTCAAGTACAATGTATAAACACACAATACAATGTATAAACACACAATACAATGGATAAACACGCAATACAATGTATAAACACACATTACAATGGATAAACACAATACAATGGATAAACACACAATACAATGTATAAACACACAATACAATGTATAAACACACAATACAATGTATAAACACACAATAAAATGGATAAACACACATTACAATGGATAAACACACATTACAATGGATAAACACACAATACAATGGATAAACACACATTACAATGGATAAACACACATTACAATGGATAAACACACAATACAATGGATAAACACACATTACAATGGATAAACACATATTGGGCACATACTTAAAAATTCCTTTCATTTAAATTTTTAAAAAAAGCACAATAAAAAAATCTTTTAAATCAAGATTGATTTTTTTGGAGTTTCTTCATATTTTATATAGGGGAAGAAATCCTCTTTCTTCCTGCATCTCTTGTGGATCATCTAGCTGCAGTCCACAGACAGCTTTAAAAATCATTGCCATTTTAAAAAAAATATCTTTTGATTTCCTGTCTAAAATTGATCACTAGCTTTAATTTCCCTTGCTTAATTTTAAGAAAGAAGAGGTCTGCTTGGGTATATATTGTGCATATATTTAGTTATTGGAAATACTTTTTTGACCTATTTATTCATTGTAAGCAAAAGTAGTAAAAATATTAATAAATTAGAATAGATTAATTTAAAAGAAAAACAAATTATTTTTACTTATTTTATTTTTTTCTACTGAATAGATGTGGAGTGACTTGAACAGAAAGCTGTTGTACATTTAATGCTTTTAATTCTTAAATATATTTTAACTTAGAAATGGAATTTTTTTCTGCTGTTAATCCCTTAACTTGACACATTTTTTTAAAGAACAAAGATGTTTATAATGATTAAGTAATTTTTTTAATTTAAATTATTTAAGGTTATGGTAAATTTAATCTTAAAATTTTTTTTATGAATGACAAACCAGGGCATTTTTATAACAAAATGATTTGGAATAATTGCTTTAGAAAAAACTGTGTTACCTAATTTCCTGTCTGAGCATAGGTTGGAATATCATAAGATACTTTCCCAGACCTTTTGTCATGCCAATGTCTTTATCTTCTGGGACACCGGAAAGCGTCTGTTGATCTATCCCATCATTCTGACCTTACTGCTGCTGTCCAAGAGTTTGAGGTCCTCGTACTTGTACCTGGTGCTCCCCATGCTGCATTATGTCAACATAGCCATCACGGTCAGGGGCCTGCTGACGGTTAACTCGGCTACTGATGGGATGTTGACTGTAAGCAGAATACAGGTAGACTGGTCAACTTGAGACTATCTAGATGTTTGTAGGCTAATAAACTAGACTTTCTAAAATTACTCTTTTAAAATGACTCATTCTTATTAGTTATACACAGTTTAAATACTTCAATACCTTCAGAGAGAGTGACCATGAGCAAACAGATTATCATTCATTAATTACAGAAGTGATTAAGTATAGGTGACTATTTAAAAAAAAGTGAGGAAGCTATTACTTTTTTAAATATAGCCACCATATGAAATAAAGCGTGATTCTTTAGGCTCTATAGTTGTATTTTTTTAATCTAGTACATTGTTATAGTTTTTTTTTTTTTAGTTTTCTAGTAAATGAAAAAACTTGTATAAAAAGAGAACTGACAAAAATATACCTATTTTTTTTTATAAAGCTGACTAAATTAAAGTTGACAACAATGTGACTTGCGATTTAACAGTAAATAAAAGCTCCTTTTGAAACCATTCACTTTTTCTAACTGCTTAATATGCTTGCTAATATGTACTTGAACTAATTCTCATGCCTACAATAACCCATTGTGAGCTCTATAAATTAGAAATGCTCAACAAAAAAGGAATCACTTGACATGAACTTCAAAATGAACATTTTCAGATTAAGAACAGACTTGATTGTGCATTCATATCTTTGAATAATTTTATGTACTGTAAGTTGTTGGATAAGTTGTAATATTTATTTTTTTAAAGCAGAGTGCTCTAACTCCGCAACATAACTGGTGCTAATTCTCCTAATTGTTTAGATTTGATAATTTTTTATATTGATCAACAAATGGGTTTTCAACTTTTTTCCTTTTTAGGCATGAATTTTTGTCTGGTTTTGATTGCATATTCTGTTTTGTATTTTTTTTTTTAATGTATACATGTATGTGTATTTCATTATTATGTATATATTTAGTATTTTCACAGTGTTTAAACTTTTATCATTATTTCTCCTTCCTTAACACATACACACATACACCAAATGTGTGTTGGTGTTACTTCTCTGGTTGTGGGGGTTCATTTATGTTTACATAGTTTTGTTTGGAACCGAAAGTTTCTCTACTGTTTTTATTTTAGAAACCATTTAATTGATTGAGTTTAAAGACCAATGGTTGATGCCAGATCTAATCAGTGAGGTTCCCTCAAAGGATGGGTTTTTTTTTATCTCTTAGACCCTATCAACCACTTTGGAACTTTTTTTTTCTGTGGTACCCATCTTTCATCTCACCATAACTGATAGTGCAGTGGCCCCTGGAGGCACCTTGGGAAACATGGAGAGAACTTCACCATGACCTGAACAATTCACTTGGTTCTCACAGGAGATTGAACTAGGGACCATCAGGTCAAGAGCTGAGTGATTTATCGCAAGGTCAGCTGTCCCTTTGTCAGATCTGATTGAGCTTTACAGCTGTATGATATGTAGAGTTGATATTCATTCCCTACTGGTTTCTTACCACTGGTCCTTACTTTATTTGGCACATTTCTTTTAATCATTTTCTTTATTTTGACTTGTATCCCCCTGTTAAGGTTCTGGATTCAGATCTTCTCTAATAATGACACTGGGTACATTAACAATGACTGTATATTTAGTAGCTTTCATATCTTATGCTATTCATAGGCAGCACTGGCAGAATGCCTAAATCTCTTGCTGTTGGAATGAAATTTTAGCTTTTAGAATTTTAACCTTGTTAGGTTTCTTATTAAAATCTTTCGTAGAGTTTATGTTTGTTATTTCACTTATTCAATCACTACACAACATTCTATTTATAAGACTGATAGTTCACTGAAATTGTTCTTTAAAAAATAGAACAAAATTTAATCCTCATATCTGGTTTGCATTTTGTTTGTTTTTTCATCCTGCTATAACATTTTATATTTACTAACTCTTTTACTTTTTATTTATAGGCTACGCTCTGCTTTCATATGCTTGGTATAGATAATATTGTTCATGTTAATGTATCAAATAGTTTATGGATCTTCATGTTACTGCCAGGTTAGAATACGTCCAGCTTGTGTACCAAAGTTTCTATCACTCTGCGGTCAATTTATTTTACGATGCTGGACACCGCATGTTGATTTATCCCATTGTCCTGTTGCTTGTGCTGACTTCACATGCTCTGAGAAGCTCGTTTCTGTACCTGGCGCTTCCGATGATGTATTATGCTAATATCGCCATTGCCGTCAGAGGCTCTATGATGATCAGCTCTGTTGTTGACATGATTGTTTCGGTGCAACGAATGCAGGTATAAAAAGAGACAGAGGTAGTAGATTGACTTTGGCAGTATTAGAATTTAGCTTAATAAAGCACCAATAGGTAGTTTTTATTTTTGCTATGGCTGTAGTAGATAAATTTTAATCATCATGTTAGTAGTAAAAAGATCATAAATCTAGTTGTAGATGGATCAAAATCATAATGGGGGGGGGGTAACAGATAGATCCTAGATCATTTATTTGTAATTTGATAGGAGAGTCTAATATTAGCATTGTTTGTCGGAAGCAATGATATTTAATAATAATAAAAATAATTCACATACAAGTCTGTTTCCTGAAAATTTTGCGCTGCTAAGTGCTTTAGCTTAGTCTTAAAAGCTCTGAAGCTAGTATATAGATAATTTTTTGGATTTCATATTAACAAAGTTTTGAAAAAGTCATCATAGTTTAGAAATTTTATTGCCTAGATAAGTTACCCTAAGGTTGAAATGTTTGACAAATGTCAACAGGAGGTACATGTAATAGGAATCTCTTTAAAAAAATGTGTTATTTTTTTTTCCTGCCCATTTTTATGGCTTTTTTTCCAGAATGGTGTATTTTTAAATAAATAAATTTATTTTCTCTTGCGGAAATTTTATGAGAAATACAACTTTCATGTTGACAGATATATTTATTGTTTTAATTTATTAGAGCTAATATATGAGACAGGGTAATGCTTCCAGATTTTTCCACCTCACACTCAATGAAATTTTAAATATGTCATTTTCTTCAGTTAATTTTTCTTTTTACCTTCTGTCTCAAAAACTACTGCAATAATAAAATGCATTCTTCAACATTGCACTCTTAAACATTTCCTTAATCAATACAGCAATGAAATGAAGACATTACAAATAAATATATAAGAACTTTACAGTTTTTAATTGATAACTTAAAAGGAGTTTTTGTGTCACTTTAAAAAAGAATATTGATTTACGGTAGCTTAACATGTTGTAACAACCCTCTGATATAGTGATATAGTATCTCTTAACATGTTGTAACAACCCTCTGATATAGTGATATAGTATCTACTTCTACCGTTTGAAAAGTGCCTTCGGATTCACTGCTCAACCATTCTAAAAGTTTTAATTGATTTCTCTGATGCAAGTTGAATTGATAGTTTTTTAAGTCAATGGTGAAATACCATTTCATTGGATAAGTTGCTCTGTTTTTTTAAATAAGTATTTATTTCCTGCCAACTGAAATAGTTTTTTTGATTCCTTATGGAAATTTGGGGGATTTTTTTTTGTGAGAACAATTATTGTCATGGCTGTACTTCCATAATATATTTTCACATACAATCAAATTTTTTTTGTTAATCTTTAATCAACAAAACTGTTTTATTTGGCTTTAATTGTTGTATTTTCTTGGAATAAAAAAAGTATCATTTATGCATGTCTACTGTAACTTGGCACCTTAGCTTAAATAATAGGTTCCTTTTAGAAGAAATAGGATTTAGAAAATTTCTTTTTATATAAATTTTTGTTATTTTCTTGTCAAGCAATGTAGTAACTATCCTCTTCATTATATTTTTACTGATAATCAGCACTCTCATTGAAATATTCCCCATTTGTCATGCAGCACATAAAATTATGTGTCATACTTCTTAAAACAACAAACTCTGAATTGTGTAGCGTCCCAATGAGTGGTTGAATAGACCTTTCAAATATCATACAAATCACTCAAAATAATTGACTTCAAAATGACCGATAGCAGAATTATTCAGAATAGACCTTTCAAATTTATTGTTTGATGATAAGTTCACATTGTACCATGATCTCAGCCCACATTCTTAATAACTCATCAACTTTCAACTCAATTTATATATCATTATTGTATGTCCAGCGGCTGTTGGGGCATATGGATATTAAAACTAACTGCTTTTTTTTATACCATCACAGTTTACAAAAATCGCTCTTGAATTGGTCTTGTGAATAATTTATGTTTGAATCTCTGTGATGCCAGCTTTATTTTTTTTTTTTTTTTTTTTTGCTACTGTTCATCTTCCTTAAAAAATATGCTCGACAAGATAGCATTTTGTAGATGCAGTTACTTTCTGTTCTATATTTATCTAAAAAAATTTTAAGGAAATCTGTGATCATATTTTTTTGTTTTCTTTTTTTTTTTTCCAAATACTTAAAATACTTCTGATTGACATATTCTGATGGGTTCTGCACAACTAGGTCACAGTATACTGAAGCTTTGAAAGCATCTTTTTTTATGATACAATTTTTAGTAATTTGTTGTACCTGAAAATGAAATTGTGTTTTTACAAAGATTCAAATTTTTTCATCACATAAGCCTCATTATTTATGATTTCATTTGAAGCACAGTTTCTATCAAGCTAAAAAAAAAAATTTCCTTAACAAAAAAAAATGTTCCTTTAAAAAAAAACCAAATAGGCTGGAGTATAAACAGCAGATTCGCCTCGGCTTTTGCCATGCCAATGTCAACCTGTTCTACGACACTGGACGACGCTTCCTGATTTTCCCCATTGTCCTGTCACTTGTGCTGATGTCCAAGGGCCTGAGATCCTCATATCTGTACCTGGTGATGCCCATGCTTCACTACGTCAACATGGGCATAGCCGTCAGAGGTTCGAGGATGGTCAACTCCACCGTGGATATGGTAGTGATCACCAGTAGAATACAGGTAGCTGAACTTTCTGGTGTGTTTTATAAAACATGATCACATTTTCATGGAAACCACCAACGAACCTGCCAGTGATCCTAACATTTGAGGGTCCCCCCATAATGGCCTTATAATCTTTCTTGGTTTTAGTTTGGTTTTGTTTTAATGCTCTTATTCACACACTTTTAAAATCTTTCTTTCAGAAGCCAGAGACTAATTTATTGATCTTTTTTTGTGGACTAGTATACATTAAGAATTTATTTAACATTTATCTCTGTCTTTACCATAATTAAAATAATGAAATGAATCAAGTTGAACGTTCAAAAAAATACAGTCAAACATTTCAATGAATTAAAGCTGCTAATTGCTAGTGTAACGACCAGCTAAAAATAAGGAAAACATGACAGTAAGGAGGTAGTGTTTCCTTTTTTTTTTATTATCAGTCTTTAACAAGGTCTTTAAAGTCATATGTTTAATTGTTCCTACGATTCTGTTGATATTCAATATGCCTAACAGCTTTATTATAAGAATTTTCATTTATCACAGAAATACATTTTAAAAATTAGCAATTCATTTTTTAAACCTCACTATTTAGTTATTTTTTGTATTTTCCTACTTCCAAAGAAAACTTGTTACTGTGAATATCATTTTACTAAAAAAATTAAAAGGCCTTTGAAATTGAGTTCCTCTTTGAAAGGAAATATATTATATTGACTGCGCTTTAATTGACTCAGTGTAATTTGATAAGTTGACAGTATGTTTTAATGGTAGTATACTTCCCAAGACCATACATACAATCTATACCATTGGTCTCTTTAATGTATACCTCACTTCTTATATATAGTCTTCAGTGATGCCCAACATCACATGACTAAACATTTCATCTTTAACAATGTCCTGAGGAAAAATTTTGCTATCTACAGGACAGAGACGCAGATCATACATCAGAAGAGTTGGCTTGACTCTTACATATTTATCATGTCCTTTTCTGGGCGTAGAGTTTTGGTCTTTGCCTGGGTGGGCACTGAAGTGGTCATAACCTCAGGTCTTCTGAGACCCAGCCATGTCTTCTTGGTGTGGCCCCTTATGACTCATGTCAATTTCGGCATGGTCTTCAGGCTACTTAACACAGTCAAACACGGTGTTGAGCTGCTGAACACCACTAATAGGTTGGAGGTAAAATAACTGAGTTTTGTTTTGTTAAGTTGGTTATAGTTGGGCGTTTCATTGTGCTTTTGTTTCACATTTTATTTTATTCTTTGAGGTTATGTTTTTTATCTTGTCTGCTTTTTGTCAAGATTTTAATTTTTGTCAATCCATCAGAGAAACAATTTTTGTGACATGAAGTTTATTTATTTGATGAATTTTAGTCTAAATGAATATGTGTCTGTTCCAACCATCTGATGGAGAATAGAATAGTCAAAGGCAGAGATTTTCATTATATCCATCGTGTTTTTAGTAATTACTAAAAATTTTTAGATATATGCAGTGTTGAATATTATCAACTCTAAAATGGCAGCATTGAATTTTAGCTAGAGGTTGTTCTTTTGTGAATGAACTTTTTTTCTGATCTGTAAAATTTTGCTTTTGTAAGACAGTTCACCAGAGAATATTTAATGATGGTAGTTCTAAAGATAACATTTTGCATTATGGGTAATTTCATTTTGTGTCAGGCAATGTAACCTCTTGACAGTTGATATATAAGTGGGTAATTTGTGTGGAGGATCCAATAGAAATTAAATTCTATTGCACATTTACAATTAACATTCACTGGTGCTAAAAAGTATTATTTCTGAAATAAAAAAAAGATTATAAACCCTTGGTGACTACATTAATATTGGCCATTCTTCAAGAAATAAAACTACTAAGTTTTTTAAATGTCTGTAGCAATTTACAGCTTATTATGTTAAGTTTTCACTGTCTGAATATTATTTAAAGATCTCTTATTTTCTAGTAGGCATTTAACTCTTTTTGTAACATCCTATTTCTGCTTTTTGGCCTGTAATCACCAAAATAAAATGTTTCTAGTTAGGGCTGCCAAAGGGAGATCTGTTGGGAAACCAAGCATTGGTGGTCATGTTATATTAGCCACAGTGTATAGTTTTAGCCATTCTGTCCTTTGAAATCACTTTACCTCCGCCCTTTTTCATTCCAAGGTTAGAAATCGCCTACACTTCGAGTCGTAATCTGTTAGTTGCGGTAGCATTTCTTATGGACCGCTGCGGCCAAGATCTGTTTATGAGTGCAGCTGTTCTGGCCATAGTCATTAATGGTGAACCTCTCAGAGCCAAGATGTTTGCAGTGATGGCTTTAATGTTTTTTGTTGTGAGCAAGCTTCTGGTGAAAAAAATTCTCAGCATGTTGCAGCATTCTGTGGAGCTTCACATCTGTGTTTGCAGAGTTCAGGTACCACTAACGTCACTGCATAAAATTTGTTTAAAAACACAGATGCTTTATTTAATGCAGATAACTAAGCTAAAAATTGTGACCTGCTATCTTCTTAGTTTGGAGCATTGGGTTGAGTATAGGCAAGGTATCAATTTTTATACATCTGAGCATTTTCTATATGACTTGTAAATATTTATATTTAATTCTCAAAGTTGTCATTCAAGAATTAATGAACTGAAGCAGATCATATTCTAATCAAGGGGTATCATTTATGATATGCAATCATTGAGCTAAATTAATAGCTAGGCAGCTTCTCTTTGTTATGTTGTTCCAAAGATTCACATTTTTTTACCCTGCTTCCATTACTCTGCCTCATTTTTCCCAATATCATTCCGCCCCCATAAATTAAAATTTTGCTTTGCTTACATCTTGGCTATATATAAATGTTACTTTATGTAAATTTTATGTTTAACTCCCTCAAAATAAAAATCTGAACAACATTAAATAATAGAAAAAGAATTAAAATAAGTCAGATGCCAATTGATAATATTATATAATGTAAACAGTATCAAATAATTTAAACTCATGTGTTAAGAAAAGTTGATTGCATAAATGTCTACCAGTTTTCTCATTACATTCCTGACCTGCATCCATTATATCGTATTGTTGGTCCACTTTTTGACGGCAGGCTTTTTGCTCACTGAGACACTTTTTTTGTGTGGCTGAATGTGCTCATACTTTTATTTGCCACATTCCAGAGACCAGTTAAAATGGACTCGGAAAAGTTCCTATGTGAATGCTTTGAACCGTTGGAACAACTCAGTTAAACTTCTCACCTTAGGCCTGATGGCTGCCTATGTATTCAACGCCAGACTGGCCTGAGCAGCCGACATGTTCATGCTGCTTGCATTCGCCAGGGCAATGAATGGCATGTGGTGCAATGCTGTGCCTTCAGCCATTCAGTCTCATGCTGATGTCTCTGTCACGTGCCAAAGGTCACAGGTAATAACAGTGTTGGCCATCAGATAGTTCAGTATAGTTTATAAAGGTCCCTGTAAAGATGTGATCTTTTAGAGTTTGTAAAAACTCCCCAGGCAGTTTTTTTAGGGACACTTCTGTATCCCTCATCATAGCCAACGAGACTGCATTGGCCATGCAATTTCATGGAAGACAAAGGTGACAGATAACTGACGTCACTTGAATATGAAGTTGTTTTCTATTGAGCTCTCACCAGTTTGTTGCCGGTTCAACACTTTTTTTTATATTATAAATAATAAACTTTTCTGCCTGAACATTATAACTTTCTTAGATTATATCTTAATATTGATTTTCTTTAAATTATTGACTTATATAAGTTGGATAGCTGTTTCACCATTAGATGGTGGTGTAGTTTGTACTAAAAAAAAAGTGAGGAATAAAGTATACATAAGCATGCCAAGACAAATAGAGATGCTTAGGTGATGCTCTGTGAAATTGATAAAGAGGAATGAGTTATACAGAATGTATGGCATAGCAATTGACAATTTTTATAAGCTTTTAATTAGTTTGTGAGGTTGTCCTCAAATTTTTTATATAAATCTAAATTTGGCAAACGTTTAGATCCAACACGACAATGCATGGTTTTAATCATTTCCACTCCCAAGAATTAACAGCTTGCAAAGCTACATAACCTATTTCTTTTTAGCAATGTTTATAATAGAGAAAAATATTGCCTCTGAGATTATCATGTGAAATAAATATAAAGCATAACACTGGTGCATAATTGTGCACAGTAGAGAAGCTTCTTTTTAGTCTTATAAACTAGCCAAGTGAAATAAATTATGGGTATGAAAACAATCAGTTTAATTCTTTCAAAATTCCCAAGTATAAAATAAAAGAAAAATATTTTTTTAAAATAAACTTTTATTTAAAAGCTCTAAAAAGATGGTGTTTTTTTTAATTCTTTATATCATGCATATATGTATGTAAATTATCATTGCTAAAATTAAAAGCTTGGTTGATTACAATATACTAAAGTAAATATATATTTACATGAGTTAATAAGTAGCAATAAATAAATAATCTAAATACCTAGAGGGGCACCCAAGCTTATAATTTTAGCAATGACATTTATTATAAATATTTCTATGATATAATGAGTTATTTTTGTCCTTTTTAGTGCATGTTGATAAAGGCTTATTTCAAAAAAGTAAGTTTAGGAAAGGGATATATTTGAAAAAAATCTTGATATCAAAATTGCTGAAGTGTGTTGAGCTTACAGTATATTGGTTGATCATGTAGAGTGAATCAATTTAACACACAAGTGAAGATTGTCACCCTCAATACCACTACTTTATATATTTGTACATTGCTCTCTGAAACAATCTTGGTTCTCTTCAAAGTTTCTGTTGTGGGAATAAATGTGTTCAAAGTCTTGTCATATTCAAGCTGGTTGAGCCATAGAATCTACAGAGCACACTGGCAACACTTCTTGCAGTAAAATGAAAGTGTTAGAAAATTTCTCCTTACAAACATCACTGTTTCTTATTGCATCTATTGTGCATGTGATCACTTAGCACCATGTCAACAAAATATTTTGCTCTTTTTTCTCTGGCCAGGATGATGTTAAGTTTAAATTTCATTTGAATATTTTATCTTGTTTTGTACCATGCATTCTTCTTCTCTGTCATGTTATCCTCAATATTGTTCTTTAAGATGCAAACTGGTTGCTATGATAATATACGAACACCTATATTTAAAAAGTCAATATAACAGAAATACAATAAGTATCCTAATCAGTAAAGTTCACTTATTTCCCTGCATGCTTGTAACTTTTCACCTCTATTCATTACATTTTTTCATTTTTTTGCCTTATCTTGGTTCATGGAAATCATTTCATATTCCAATTTTTTTTTTTAAATATTTTTGTCCTGACATCCAACTTCCTCCTTGGATATGAAATATCTAATCATCTTTTGACTTTTTCCAATACTTCACACAATGGGTTGCAGGTGCCAGCTGAAGTGGATGAGGTGGAGCCAGTATGTCAGCAACGTAAACCGATGGAATGACCTCCACAGACTGGTCAATCTAGCTTTAATCAGCATCTATTTTTTCACGAAGGAAAGGCCTAGTGTGGCAGAAGTTTTCCTTCTTCTCATTTACAGCAAGATGCTTATGAACACTTGGTCTTTTCATATCACAATGTCTATACAGTACTGCGCTGAATTCTCTGTAACTGCTTCCCGCTTGACGGTAAATTAGTGGGACATTTTGTATTTAGAATGACATAATTAGAAATGCTTAAATTAATCACAGAAAGAGATATCACAGTAGTGTGCAAACGAAAGGCTGGCTATTTTTATTATTTAATTATGTTGTTGTTTTTTTTTTTGAAGAAGAAAAGGCTATTTGCAAATTAACTGGAAATCATAAAACAAGCAATTTAAAAAACTGATATAGTTACATGAAGTTTTTCATGGTTGTTGCTGTGGTTTAACTTGTGATCAGTCATTTCTGATGGTTGACATAGTCTTTTCTGATAGTTGCTGTTCAGTTCTTTCTGATAGTTGCTGCTGTCATTAATGTGATCAGTTCTTTCTGATAATTGAAGATGTGGCTTATTGATGATAGTTATTTGGATGATTAATGCTGTGGCTTATTCTTTGATCAGTCATCAGTGATAGTTGATGCAGTGGCTGAAGTCTGTAGACGTTGACCAGTTGTTGTTTATAAACAATGACCTAAACAAATTTGTATTTTCTGTACATTTTTAATAAAATTGGACATTTTCTTTCCTTTTAGCCATTTTTTTCTGTTTGCAAGGTTTGCAGTTAGCTGAATGAGTTCTATTACTGCATGAGTCATAATTGTCTCTAGTAGCATGCCTTTTTTTTTCTTCATATTTATAGTTGTATACTAAAACTTTCTTTTGTCTTTGAATACTTTTTTCACAGTTTCCCCTTTATTTTATACCCTGTAGGTTTAACTCCAACATCAGTATGTTTTGTAAGCAGCTTACATACTTCACAATCCCAGATGTTTTCTTGAATTATCTTAGTGAATGGGTCTGTTCAAGAATTAAATTTTTTTGTTCTATAGGCTATGAAAACTTCCAATATAATTAATGGCAAAGGCTTTTGGTGGTTTTAACAATTATTATTTCTTTTTTTAAGTTCCAGGCAGTAATGCTTTTATCCATTTTTCTTGTTTATATAATTTTGATTTCATTTTCTCCTTTTTTTTTTTTACACAAATATATTCAGTTATTATTTTTACAATCATATGCTTTTAAAATGTACTGTCTTTGCCATTCATAGATTTCTTTTTTACCTTTAGTGTTGAAAGCTTTCTCACTATTTCCCACTATCACTGTAATCCTTGGCTTCATTCTTGTACTACTAAAAATGAGTCAGTCGCACTTACTAATATTTAGCACAGTTTCTGTTTTATTTGCTTTTCTATGCACATAACTTGTTAGTTTTACTTGTGCGCTAAATGTTCATGAAGTCTCTTGTTTTAAACATCTTATCTTTTTTTTTATTTAGTTGTTTTTTAATCTATTTGACTGTCATCACCGTAGAGTTTGATTATCACCATTGCAGCAAAGAGGTTCACTACTTGAGGCTGAGGAAGGGCCTGATGTCCTACACCTCCTCGGTGTGGGTGGTGACGCACCGGGTGCTCTATTACTCTCTGGCAGTTGGCATAGTGCTGTCAGACACCTTGTCATCATTCAGACCCGCCCTCTTGTACAAAGCCACACCCCTTCTCTTCCTACTGGCCTATAATTTAGTGGGGTGTGTTTTCGAAGCTGCCAAAGCATCAGGTGAATGCTGTGCGGCGAGTACCAGGCTGCAGGTAATGGGAAAAGGTTGCCTGTTTGTGCTATTCTAAAAAAGATTTAGTGGCATCACTAGATATCAACTTGCAACTTGTGCGTTATATCAGGCTTTAATTTGTTTATCTTTTTTTTTGCTTTATCTACTTCGTTAAGTATTATTTCATTTTGGTTTCAGTCGTATCATTCATTATTTGTATTTTTTTTTATATTAGCTAAACAATTTTTTTTAAACTACATGTATTGCTATTAGGCTTAAATATTTCTTCTTTTTTTTTATTATTGGTTAATAAATTTACAATCAACTTGATTCATCGCTATTTATTTTTAACTGATCAGCACTGCTCATACATGTACTAAGTCTCAAGATTTTTTAAACAATTTTTCGAATTAGAAAAATTTTCTCAATTTCTGTGTTTCATATTTTTTTTTTTTAGTTTTTTTTTTTTAACTTTCAGTTTTAAATTATACATTGCAGCTATTCAAATAGTTTTCTCCGGTCTCAATGTATAGTTTTATATTCTTAAATTATGAAAACCAATGCTGCTAAAATCTTTACATTTTTTTGTGCTAGTTGCAAAATCCAAACAATAGGTACAATTTATCAGAAATTTAATAATTGAACAAGTGATTTGGTGCCAACGGTGTGGTTAGTCTGACCTGCATAACCAAGATGAAATGTTCAAGTTCCATAACAAATTTGTTGTCTCACATAATTTATTTGGTGTTTGTGATGTCCCTGTAAGGATGAGATGAACTATAAAACACTAATGGGTCTATTTTTATTGTGCCCTCCTTTCATCCCCAACATAGCCATTAGTGCACTGGCCATGTAGACACAAAGGGTGATATAGCACAAACTTTCACAATGGTCCCCCAATGGAGGTCGAACCTGGGACCATGCGGATTGACAGTCGAAGGCGATAATGCTCGACCACACTGTTTGGCATCTACAAACTCAATTTAACTTCAAAGAAGAGAGCTGGGGCTCAGGGTTCAGTGCAGTCGAGCATGAGAAAAATAATATAATGATAACTAATGCCTTAATTTATTGAGATTTAGTGACAGAAAAATAATATAATGATAACTAATGCCTTAATTTATTGAGATTTAGTGACAGAAAAATAATATAATGATAACTAATGCCTTAATTTATTGAGATTTAGTGACAGAAAAATAATATAATGATAACTAATGCCTTAATTTATTGAGATTCAGTGACAGAAAAATAATATAATGATAACTAATGCCTTAATTTATTGAGATTTAGTGACAGAAAAAAGATATTATTGTCTGGTTAATGGCTCGACGAGTCATTTCAAAGTACAATATGGTCTGAAATCATTCTTATACAGAACTTATTGCTTGTTGTATCTCATCTCAGTTAATCAGGGTGTTAGTTTTAAAGGTAATTTACTGATTTTTTTTAAATGTATAAAATGTTTTAGGATCATACTATTTTGTTTTATAGTATAAAAATGAATTTTGTTTTTCTATTTTTTTAATTATTCTAACTATGTTGACACATTCAGAACATATTCATTTAGCGCTAGCCTATCATGAAAAAATCAAATAATCTTTGCTTATCACAAGTAAAACAGATATCACTTAATTAACATTTTTTTGAAGTCTATTTTAAGAAAAAATAAACCATTTATAACTTCAACAAAGGGCAAACGTAATCAAAACTGTACTAATTATAATAATCTTGAAACAAGAAAATTTGAATATATGGTCAGACTTTCCCATTTCAGGACTTTTCCCAACATTAAAGTTTTTTTTACCACAAATAGTTCATATATTCTTTAACTGTAAATTTTAAAAGACAAAAAGTTTCTGCAGAAATAGTCTATCACATTGTTGTTTTTAAACTATTACAACTTTGAAATCCTGCCTGGATTTAAAAAAAAATTCATTCTGCCAAAACTGAAATCAAAATAAAGTTCTCATCCGTTTGTGTAACCACTGCCTTTAGAGAGATTCTGTAGTAAACACAACACCTAGCTGCCTTTAGAGAGATTCTGTAGTAAACACAACACCTAGCTGCCTTTAGAGAGATTCTGTAGTAAACACAACACCTAGCTGCCTTTAGAGAGATTCTGTAGTAAACACAACACCTAGCTGCCTTTAGAGAGATTCTGTAGTAAACACAACACCTAGCTGCCTTTAGAGAGATTCTGTAGTAAACACAACACCTAGCTGCCTTTAGAGAGATTCTGTAGTAAACACAACACCTAGCTGCCTTTAGAGAGATTCTGTAGTAAACACAACACCTAGCTGCCTCTACATCCCCATTTAAAGCTGAGGGACATTTCAACCAACATGGACAAATTTTCTTAGTTTTCACCGAGGATTGAACCCAGGGCTTTTAGGTCGACAGTCGAGCGCTCTACACCACTATGCATCCGTCACTAAATAAAAAAGCTTAACATTCACCTCAAAAATGTTCTTTGAATGTCATGATTCAATTCCTCAAAGTGTTACTATGTGTCATATTCTATTTGGATAAGTGGTGACAATTTTTTAAGCTATTTACATTCATGTAAATGCTTTATGTTGGAGGGGAATGCTTTTCATTTTTTATTTATTTGACATTGAGTTGTGTTGTTGTATTCAGTCAGCTTGATTCATCTTTCCATACAATTAACTTTTGGCTTTCTGGTTTTAAGTTTTTTTTCTTACAATAAGTCTTTAGCAATATGGGAATGATTGAATTTTGTTAATTTCAGTTCAACATAAATCTGTATTTATTCTGTTGACACTTAATTGTATTGTGTTTGAATATTTTTAAAGTGTACATTTGTCATCTGTGAATTCAGCATGGTGGTGAATTTTCATCAACTGATATAGACAAGATGTTTGAATTTGCTGTCTCTTAGTTGTTGTTTTTTGTTTACACATCCTTAGATTATAGTCATTCTCTGTTCCTCCCTCCCTCCACCTCTTCCTCTGGTCTTCTACTCTTTCTCTTACATGCTTCAGTTTTTTTCCCTTGGCCTTCATATCATTTTCATTATAGTATCACTTATATTTAGAAGAAAAAAAAATGTGTAATCTAATTGAAATTTCTTTGATGTAATTGGTGCTACTATTTTATTTGTCCTGACTGTGCTGCATATTTGGTTTTCAGAGATTTCTTTGATGTAATTGGTGCTACTATTTTATTTGTCCTGACTGTGCTGCATATTTGGTTTTCAGAGATTTCTTTTGCTAGAAGAACTGGATCACTCCTCCAGTGTGGAGCACACACATTTAAATCAGTCGGACGAGAAATGTTTTGTTGAGCTGGACAACGTAACTGCCAAGTGGGAAGGTGTAAGTCAGGATTGGTTTTTTTTTTCACCAGTATTTTTCGAAAAGTGCAACATGACTTATAATTCAATTTATACTTTTGATTCACCATGAATGTTAAATACATGTAGCAGTTATTTATTTTTTAGACAATGGAGCATTTGAATTTTT
This sequence comes from Bulinus truncatus, assembly GCA_021962125.1. Lineage (NCBI taxonomy): Eukaryota > Metazoa > Mollusca > Gastropoda > Planorbidae > Bulinus > Bulinus truncatus. Next base: position 511,740 of record JAGDYQ010000057.1, read on the forward strand.
TCTCAAATTTGATTAATTTCCAGAATATGTCTGAAATAAATACCTTGGAAAAAATAAGTCTTCGAGTGGATCCTGGGAAGCTGGTTGCTGTAATAGGTCCAGTTGGTGCTGGGAAAGTAAGGCTTAATACTTGAAACAGCTAGATGTTTTATTTAAACAGTTTGTTAAAATAGAGATGTTTTATTAGAACTTGCATTACCGGCTGTGAAAATGTTTCAGCTAAATAAGCAACATTTTTATTGTTCGTACTGAAAGACGGTAATGCACTCAGTTTTTTTTTTCTTTATCTTGAACCGATTTTCATGGATGATGATATGTTAAACAAATAATTCAAACTTTGAATGTTTCAGTCTTCACTGTTGATGAGTATACTAGGTGAACTCCCTGCCCAGACAGGAAATGTTCGGGTATCTGGGAGAGTGGCTTATGTATCTCAACAACCTTGGATCTTCTCTGGGAGTGTTAGGCAAAACATCGTCTTTGGTGGGATCTATGATAAAGCGAAATATGACAGAATCGTGAAAGTCTGTGCATTGAAAAGGGTAAGTTTAAGAATCCCATATCCAGTATCATGTCATTTTTATACAACTTGATCACAATTTTTGTATTGTTATTTCTAAGATAAAACTTTATCCTATCGCAAAAACAAGTTAATAACATCTATGTAACATTAATTTACCACTTAAATTGTATTGAATATATTAATATTCCTTATATTCATTTCCTTAAACTTTTTTTTCACTATTTGCAATATTTTTTTCCCCATTTTTATTGTTCAATTAGGATTTTGAGATTATGCCTCAAGGGGACATTACTCTGATAGGTGATAGAGGAGTCAGTTTGAGTGGAGGCCAGAGGGCCAGAGTATCACTGGCCAGGGCACTCTACATGGATGCAGATATTTATCTCTTGGATGATCCATTGAGTGCTGTGGATTCAGCTGTTGGGAGACATATTTTTGAAAAGTAAGTCATACAAATACAACTTTGATTATAACATGTTGTTAAAATATTGTATCCCCTCACAAACTTGTTAATGGAAGGCATTGGATGGATGAGTTAAACAAGCTGATAAAAAATTGTGTCTCCTCTTTGACTTGTTATAGAAAGTCTCTGGATGTATGATTTATACAAGCTGATAAAGAATTGTATCGTCTCTTGAACTTATTATTATAACGTGTTAGATGGATGAGTTATACCATCTGATTATGATTAGGCTGACGACTGCCTGCTTTCATCTAGCTATCATTATATGTGGCATTCATTCAGCTGTAAGCTACAATTGGGCAGTAAATTTTTCCTAAGATTTGCTATAAACATTAGATGTTGATCAATTGTTGAACATACTACCACTATAGGAACAGTTACTGTAGTGCTAACTTGACACTATCAGCTGAGACTGAAGTGGCCAACACCTGAACCAGGGGAACTAGAATCACTGGGATCTGAACCCCCTGAGCTTCAACAAGTCAAGATCTCACAATATTTCTCAATGAAAGGTTACTCGGGGGGGGGGGGTCAGATGACCACATATAAATTCTGAATTAGTTCTGCTATACATCACTTTCATGTGTAAACACATTGCTCCTGTTTGAAATCAAAATACATCTTGCTATTAAGTCTTGTGTTCATGTTTTAAAAGTTATCCATGGAAGCAGTGAAAACTTTATAATGCCTGCCAAATATGGCGGTTAAGATTTTTAATATTTTCTGTCAAATGTGTGATGTATATAAAGTGACATTCACTGTAGGTGGTGTTCATATTTCTGATATGTTTAAACTCTTATTCAACTTGATGACAACAGGTGGTGTTCATATTTCTGATATGTTTAAACTCTTATTCAACTTGATGACAACAGGTGGTGTTCATATTTCTGATATGTTTAAACTCTCATTCAACTTGATGACAACAAATACCTTCAAGAACTACTCCACAGCAGCTCACAACATAAAAGTTGAGATGGATAACTAGCTACCCTCCACAACCGCCAACCCTCCAACTAGCGACTATACTACTGGACTGTCCACACCCTAACTGAAATATTCCCCTAAACAAAACAGCATCTGGTGAAAACTTTGAAGTCAAACTTAGGTCAAAAAGGGTGGGGGGCAAGCAATCACGTTGATGACAAGTAGTTACCTTCAATTCCTCAATGACCCAGAAACATGGCATGTTGACCCAATTTTGAACTAGGTATGAATAACGTGATCTGGCGTTTTTTTTGTATTAGATGTTCAGTTGGGGAGGGGGGTAAATCCTATAGGGGGTGGGGGGGGTTTAACCTAGGGAAGCAGAGTGGAAAGGTGGGGATAAATGTCACATCCAGGTTTAGAATATTATCAGTTTATTATCTGTATGTTTTTGTTTGTTTTTTTCAGATGTATTGTGGGATATCTAAAAAAAAAACCCAGAATACTTGTCACACATCAAGTTCAGTTTCTGCCAGTAGCAGACACCATCTACATCTTGAAAGAGGTAGTCAAAATTTAAATGTATTCTATTTTTGGGGTATTTTTTTAAACAGATTAGTGATACAGTGAAATGTCCTTTAAATGAAATAGACCAGAACTGAAATATATTTGTTATACTGAAAATGTATTACATTTAAATGGGGGGAGGGGTAGCATTTTCTTGTGAATTATGTTATAAATTCAGAAAAATAAAATTTCTAAAATTCTTTCAAATTTCTTTTTTTAGTCGAAGTAAGCTTTTTTTTCTGTCTGCATTTAAAAAAAATATGTTTTGATTCTTTATATTGTCAACATACCTGCTCAATTTTAGTTATTTATATGAGCATGAGGTAAAAATGTTTTTTTTTTACCTTTCTGAGATATTATACAATAAATGTAGCATTATATATAATTTTTCTAAATTAAAATTTTTTTTTTTTTATTTTTTTCTGCCAGGGTAAAATAAACATCCAGGGATCATTTGATGAGCTGTCTCAGTCTGGAGTGGACTTCTCTGAATTACTGAAGAGGCCAGAGAAGGAGGAGCCTTCATCACCACAGGTTGGGTCATCTATTAATCCACTGTCTGTCAATGCTGAAATAACTGAGCTGGGATCACACTTGTCTCTACACAGTATAGCTGACGGATATGAGGTACAAACGTGACAATGGTTTAAAAATTAATATTTTTATTTTTTGTGCATTCTTTATTTTTCTCTGCACTTAATTTTTTTTTAATGTGGAAATCAGCCAGAAGCCGTTCAGCTTCCAGATAATGAGGAGAGAGCCACCGGAACTGTCAGCATGAAGATCTATGTTGATTATTTCAAAGCAGGTGCAGGAGTCATTAAGTTTACAATCCTTGTACTAGTGAACATTGCAGCTCAGGTGTTCTATGTAGGAAGTGACTGGTGGTTATCTCGCTGGTAGGTTGAATGTAAAGATATCAGTTGTTTTGAAATGTGTTTAATTATCATTGTTAGTGGCATTCTTTTTTTTTTTCTTATATAATTTTTTATTATTACTAATGAAATATAATTCCTACTAGGTCTAATCAGGAAGAGGCTAAGTATGCCGCCCTTGAAAAACACCGGCTTTGGCTGGAGGCTCACAACCTCACAGACGTTTATAACAGCAGCGACCTGAGTGGAAACTTTAGCAGCAACATCACAGTGCCCTATGTGGACAGCTACTTCAACATCTACGTCTTTACTGGGATCATTCTGGCTGTATTCCTCTTTGGCCTAGCCCGGGCTTTGCTTTTTTTCAAAATTGCTGTTGATGCTTCCCAGAAGCTTCACAATATGATGTTCTCTAGAATTCTGCGATCCCCGATCTCATTCTTTGACACAAACCCTGTGGGTGAGTAAAACTACTGACATCATTTTTATTTCTAATTGTGTTATGTTTTTTTTATGCATTAAAATCAATATTCTCAAACATATTTCAAGATAAATTATCTCTCTCAAAAATCCACTATACAGTGTATATAGTTTATTTATAGCATTTTTAAAAAGTGGAATTAAACCTGTTTTCTAAAAAAAAAAATAGCTGTGTAAGCCTGTTACAGAACAAAATCTGTTAGTGTATATAAAGTAAACATAACATAGAGCATTTGCCATAAAACAAATAATTCAGAAATTATTGACTTACCAAATTAATTTATGTTAAATATTTTTATTTTAACATGCATGTTTTGATTTTTTTAAAAGGTTTTTTCATATTATCTTTATAATTTATCAATAACAAAGAATTTCTGAATTTTTTCAGGTCGTATCTTGAACAGGTTTTCTAAAGATGTGGGTCACATGGATGATCTGCTGCCTGTCACCTTCTTTGATTTTATACAAGTCAGTGAAATCAATAAATCATTCAAAATATTTGTGTACCTTAGAACATTGCATTTTATTCTTTTAATTAATGGACCATAGATTGATTTTGCTTTCTGACAAATAAATTGATTTATATTTTTTTCTGAAGTTATTCTTTTACATAAATGATTGGTCCATACTGGTCTGTGATCAGGGACTTGATAATTTATAGACGAATGTTGGCTTATTTTAAAATTTGATAAATGTTTTTGTTTAAAAAGTATTTTGTGCAGGAAACTGTACAAGTTTTCAACTATTTTCTCATAATTAGGACAATTGTTTTTTTCTTTTAGTGTGCCTTGTTGATTGCTGGAATCATTCTTGTGGCAGGTATTGTCAATCCTTATGTTTTCATTCCTACTGTTCCTCTGGCCATCTGTTTTGTTATGGTGAGAAAATATTACTTGCAGACATCACGAAGTATAAAACGTCTTGAAGGAACAAGTGAGTGAATTTTAATTGTCACTGATATTTTAATGCTTTTTTAAAATGGATATTCATTTATATAATAAAGCTTGTTTTCTTAGTTTTAATTATACATGTACAAAGTTTTCAACACACACAAAACATAATTTTAGAATACTAATAAATTATATTTTATTTAGCAAATCATCTAGTTGAGCTTTAGCCATTCCTTAAATTCCATTCATGTAATGTTTGACATCTGTCGTTAAATTTCACAATAATTTTTTTTCTTATTTTATATTTCAGAGGAAATAAAACACATTTGTTTCAAAAATATATAAAATTTTGTTTTATACATAATAGTGAATAATTTTATTCATAATAGTGAATAAAGAGTTGCTGGTAATATTTTTCACTAAATTCCTTTTGCAATTTTTTAGTTCACAATATAAATTTAACCTTCTGTAACTTCTGTTTTTTTTTCTACAGCTCGTAGTCCAGTTTTTTCCTACCTCAGTGCCACTCTTCAGGGTCTGCACACGATACGTTCCATGAATATGGAGCAGAAGTTTATGGAAGAATTTGATGCTTATCAGGATAAACACTCTGAAGCCTGGTTCTTGTTCTTGGCCACCAGCCGTTGGCTGGCTGTTCGTCTGGACTGGTTGTGTGCCCTCTTTGTCACTGCTGTCACAGTATGTTCAGTGCTGGCTGCTGAGTGTAAGAAATATAAACCTTTTTTTTAAATTGGGCAACAAACTAAATTTGTAAAGTTGATCATTTGAATAAGGAACCTGTTTACTTTCAACAGCCATGAGTGCCGGTCTGGTGGGCCTGTCAATTACTTACACTATGACTTTAATGGGGATGTTCCAGTGGGGGGTCAGGCAGAGTGCAGAAGTAGAAAATCAAGTAAGAAAATGTTGTTGTCGGACACCTTGCATGGCTCTGTTAATAGTTTTGTGGAAAACTTTATTCTTTTTATCATTATTTGCTCAGTAGGAGCCTAATACAATTCTTAGACTGTCATTCCTTTTACAGATGATTTCAGTTGAAAGAGTTATAGAATATTCTAGGTTGCCCCAAGAAGCAGATCTAGAGTCCACTTCTGATAAAAAGCCACCTCCTAGTTGGCCGCAGCAAGGTGAAATAACAGGATCAGGAGTATGTCTGAGGTATGCTCCATCTGGACCATTAGTATTGAAAGATTTGACGTTTGTTATAAGAGGGAAAGAAAAGGTAAATATTTATGAATGGTCTCAATATTAATATTATTTCAGCTATCAACTAAATGTTCTGTTTTTAATATCATTAAATAATTTGATTCTCACTTCACCTCCATAGGTGGGTATTGTGGGTAGGACAGGAGCAGGCAAAAGTTCTTTGATAACAACATTGTTCAGAATGGCAGAACCGGAAGGAACTTTGGTGATTGATGGCATTAATATCCTTCAGATAGGCCTGCATGATCTGAGAAGTAAAATCTCCATTATACCTCAGGTAAAATTTAAGCACACCCTGCATCACATATGTATGTCATATATTCATGTATATCTTTGAATGAAAGTAACACTGATTTTGAGAACAAATTGAAGCATATTACTGGTATATTATAAGTGTTTCTCATAACTTTTTTCAATGGTTTTTGCTAAGTGATCTATTTTCAGTTTTACAGTAATTTGTTGACCTGTGGCAATTATGAATTAGCTGATGAGTTTATTCAGTCCAGCAGTGTAGTCTCTGATTAGTCTAGCACAATGAAGCTGTGATCTTAGACCGTCAGAAGAAGCCAGTAACAATCTAATAAATATAAATACTTCATACATGTATTTGCTGTCCATTGGACCAGTATAAAACAAAAATTCAAAAGGATAAACAGTATGTTTAAAACTTGTCAACCAACCAATGTATGTTCTCACTCAAGGAAACAAAAAGGGCCCTCAAAAGATATATTTTTTTAAACATACCTGTACATGTATTATCTACTTGATAGTTCTATTCTGTATGTATATATATATATGCCACCACATAATCTATACCATAAGAAGAAGTTGTAAATCAACTTTTTTCTAAGAATGCAAATGTTTTTAGGTGTACATGTGCAGCAATGAATCATAAACTAAATAGCATGTTGTTAAGTCTTTGGTTAGTTTGAAACCTTTTGTTGATCAGAACCTCTTTTTCTTTTCAAAAATACATTGTCACTATGGAATGTATTAAAAGTCTTTCAATACACAATTTGTCTCTTCTAGGATCCTGTACTATTTACTGGCTCTTTGAGAAAAAATCTGGATCCATTCCAACAACATCAAGATGAACATCTTTGGAAATCTCTAGAGGAAGTAAGGGTTTCTGTTTGGTTTTTTTTTAAATCAATATAGCTGGTAAGTTTTTTAAATTATATAATTATTGAAACATATTTTTTCTCCAGGTAAAATTAAAAGATCAGATTAAAGATCTGCCTGAAGGCTTGGGGGCTGAAGTTTCTGAAGGAGGTGTCAATTTTAGTGTTGGTCAGCGGCAGTTGATTTGTTTGGCAAGAGCTGTCCTTAGGAATAATAAAATTCTCCTCATTGATGAGGCAACAGCCAATGTTGATCCAATGTGAGTTCCAGTCTGTTCAATATGTTTTTCCTATTCCTAATTTTTTAAAACCCATTTTAAAATCAATAAATAAAAGAAACAAATTACTAGAGACTATCTGGCAGCGCCTAAGCGTAAACCATCAATTGTGAAAATAAACAAACAAAAATTTAAATCTTAATATTACATGTATCTCTTTTTTTTTTTTACAGTACTGATGAACTTATTCAGCAAACTATTCGCACAAAATTCAAAGAGTGTACAGTTTTGACAATAGCCCACAGACTTCATACTATCATTGACTCAGACAGAGTAATGGTAAATGCATAATTTTACTTATTGTATACAGCCAGTTAGAAATCATGCAGTAACTCAATTATTTCTGAAACATTTCTGTTTATCTTATACTCTCATGAGCCTATATAATCATGTAGGATGAATCTGTTTGTTTGAATTAAACTATGTATCCAAGCTGATCTCTTTTGGAATTTCAATATTGATTTATTTAAAGTTGGCAGTACTAGGTTTAATGCAGTTGACTAATTCATGTAATCTAATGATTCTGACAGGTTTTGGATAATGGCCGCATTGTTGAATTTGACCAGCCCTATGTTCTGTTGTCTCAAGGTCATGGATTCTTCTACGAAATGGTTCAACAGTTGGGAAAAGCCGAATTCGATCACTTGATGGAACTTACAAAAGCGTCAAAGGATAAGTAAGCAATTTTTTTTTACAGTTTAATACTGTATATCCATTGTTTTATCCAAAAAAAAGAAATTGATACATGGTTCTTTGTATGTCTCACATTTATCTGTGCCATTCTGAAAAAGAACATTTTTTTTTTTGTTCATATGTGTCTTTTGAGATCATTTTTTTCCCTTTTTTTTTACTGATAGTGTTCACATGTTCATTGTGTTCTTAAAAATAAATCATGAAACTAAAACAGTGTCTGGTCAGAAAAATAATCAGAAACAAATGCATGTACCAAGTACATGTAGTTATTTATTTTTTATAGTTCTTTTTCATGTGCCAGTGATGCTGTTTTTATTTTGCCTGTCATTTATAAATTTGATTCTTGTGCCATTATGATCACTTCCTTATTTTTCTGAATTCTCTTTCTACTTCATTTTTTTTTTATTTTTTGGAATATTTCTTTTTAAGAAAACTGTCCTTTTTTAAGTTTAAAAGATTTTTTTTCTTTTTTGAGGTAAATAATCTTTTAAAGACCCATTTTTTAATCCCTTTTTTTGTGTGTTGTAATTAACATAGAGGGCAATATCCTTTTGAAATGTCTTATTTAAATTCAATTATGTATTCATGATTTCATTAAAAGAAAAAATTAAGTTTGAATGTTTTATCCAACTCTGAAATCTAATTCTAATTAAGAAATGATATAAAAACTGTTTCACTCGATAAACTTTTGTTAATTATTTTGATTTTTTCTGATAATTTTTTTCCTTCTACTACCATCAGGGAATCAACACATACAGTAGCGAATGGAATACAACTCAAGTCAGTGAAGGACCCTCCCCCTTCACAAGAGTCTGCTACAAATCTGGACACGAGTTTTGATGTCTCAGACATAACTTATGAAATGACAGACATTGAGAACAGTCTGAGGCTGATTGACGATGAGAGTGGCTTGGGTGCTACAGCAGATAACAAGCTGGACGAAACTGAAGTTCAAAGTTTGAACAGCAGTTCGGCCACACCAACAACTTTGGCCACTTACAGTGACACTGAGCAGACTGCCCTGTTGACCCCAACCTCACCCGACGATAATGATGAGAAATTAGAAGAGGAACCCAAGTCACATAAGAGGACCAGTGGTCAGGAAGATGAGGAGGGTGATGAACATCTAGTCTTACTAAAGCCTGGTGGTGATAGCTACAATGATGATGATGTGGCCAGTGTATAGAATTAATTACCGGTTTTTTTATGTGACATCCACAATAATAGTTGTGAACATTGCATACAATTATTATGTAATACATATTAAACTATTTTCATCAGACATATACTTTACAATTTGCCTGTTTTGTCTTTTTTTTCACTTTGCATCTTTAGGGCATTTTTTTTTTTTTAGAAGTTGAAAAATATGTTCACCTACACTGCACATACCAACATTTAAACCATTAAGTATAGATATAGCATAAAGAAAAATAATTTGAACAAGACATTTACTTGTTGACTATCTTATGCTCTGGTTTTCACTCTTGCTTGGAGCTAATTGAATTTCTGTTTATTTATAATTGTTCTTTTTAACTAATGCTTAGCCAAATTTTCATTAGCTAGAAATAATGAGGTTTGAGTCTACATTCCAGTTCATAACTTTTTTTTTTTAAATAAAATGAGAAATGACTACCTGTGAAAAATATATTTTATACAACTGATATGTTGCATGAATGTTTCTTACTGATGGTAATTGGCATATTTGTGACTCAAATGCTGGTCCTAGCTGAAGAAGAAAAGCTAGGCTTTAAATATGCTTTGAAGTTCCACATAATAAATATATATATATATGCTGTTTATAATTTAGAGAAAGTATTTTTATGTGACATCTGGGACCAAGCTGAGAGCTAAATGCACACAGCTAGATGTAAATTTGCCTTTTTAAATTTTTTAGTCATTTGTGCTGTAAAGTGAGTTTTTGGCTTCAAATATAGTTTAATTGGACACAATCTTACCACTAAATCATTTTTATTTAATTACAGATATCAGAAATTTTAGAAAAAAGTTATTTAAAAGACATTCTAATATTGGTTTGTGTTTCTTTATAATAATGACATAAAAATACAACTTTATTTTGATGCTGTCTCTAATTGTGTGCCTTGTAATGTGAAATTGTGTTTTCTCTAGTCTATAGCAGAATTGTTTACAACCAAAGACCTGGTTTTATATGTATTAGCTTGTCTTGTCAACAGTTTGTTTTGTACTTTCCTACCACATGAAGTAACATAGGTAAATATTTCCCAGGCTCTGGTTGTTAGTTTTAAGTAAATAAAATTTTACAAGCTACTCTCATTGAAGAGTATTGTGGCAATCATGTTTTTTTGATTTACTTGTATGTGATATATATATGTATACTTCTGGTAACCACAACTCAGATAAATTAGGAGTAAGAAAGTTTCTATTGAACTTGCCCAGTGAAATTAAAAAAAAAAAAAGTTTGGCTTTATGTAAGTCATTAAAAGATGATGTTTATTATTATGATACATTTTCCAAGTACAAATGTCACTAGTAAACAGCATGATGATAAGTGACATTCCATCAGAATCACTACTGCATGATTTCAACATTATGAATGTCTCTGATCCTATTTGAAAAGTCCTCAGCCAATTTACTTGGATTAAGAGCAACCGACTTGGTACAATTTTGTGTCTTGTAAATGCCAACAAGTCTGTCAGCCAGTTCAAACATGTTGTTCCTCAATGAAATAATTATGAACTGAGCATTTTTGGTTCTCTCCTGAGGATGATATTTATTAAAATGAAATTAATAGGAAAGGTGTTTTTGAAAGTGCACTACATACTACTACATGTTCAACTTACACTGTTTAACTTCTCAAAACCTATAATCATTAGAGAAAAAATATATTTAAAACTTTGGTTTACCTTAATGTAGTTGGCCACGATAGAGACATTTTTAAAGTCCAGGGCTGCATCAATCTCATCCATAACATAGAATGGAGTAGGTTTATAGTGATGCAGTGCAAACACAAGAGCTAAAGATGACAGCGTCTTTTCTCCACCAGACAAATTGGAGATGTTCTTCCAAGACTTGTTGGGCGGCCTCACGCTGAAATGCAAAGAGCGATTTACTGAAATTAATACCGAACTGGTCAAAGTTACCGATTCAATCCAAATATCAACACAGTTGTTATCTTTACTTTATTCAATTGCACAAACAATTATTTTCTGAACAAATGTCACCACTCTCAATGTAAAGTCTACATAATTAGAAGACATAGTGCCTGTATCAGGAAAACTCCTGAATAAAGGTTTAACCCCCTGTGTTCTTGAAGAATATTGTCAGGATTTGAGAATTTTTGTTGACCCAGTCTATAAATGTGTCCTTGGCATTAGATGTGGAGGGGCTTTAGATATTCACTGTGCAATACTGTGACTGCTATGAATCTATCTGCCCTGACATTCATTGATCTTTACAATTTTTATTTTTACACATGTATATAGTTACATGAAAAAATACAATTTATTACAATCCAATATACTTTAATTTGAATAAAGTTGCATTACCTAAATACTATTCCTTCAGAGAAAGGGTCAAGTGAGTCGACAAGCTCCAGCTCTGCATCACCTCCCAGTGTTATCATCTGATACATCTCTTTCAATTTATAAGTGATCACCTACATGGAAGAATAACTTATATATCAATAGTCAAAACACGATGGATGAAAAATTATAAACCACCATGATATGGTTCATGGAAACATTAAAGTAAGTGTACACATCCCTCATATAGCACTGTACTGTATATACAGTCCATAAAAATTAAGTTGCATGAGACAAAAAAAAATAACTTATAAACTTAAAATATACAAATCAAAAAGAAATATTCTTTGTTTAAAATTATTTTGATTCTATTCAAGCCATTATAAAGGAGTGAATTTCAACAGCATTTGTTGCATCTCACTGAATTTATTTTTTGGTTGTGTAAGGAAATAACAATGAAAATGGTTTTAAATTAAATAAGCTCTTCAGTTGAAACAAAAAAATAATGGGGAATTGAGTGTCCCATTAATTTCAAAACATAATACATGTAATTTAAGTGCATCTGATTCAGATATTCCAAATTGGTAGGCAAGGAACACGACTTCAAGGATGCCTACATTTTCATGTCCTTTTTAACATGTTTGGTGAATAAATGGTGCAAGAGGGAAAGTTGATTCTCAAATTGTTAGAGTAAAGCAGTGTAGCGAGAAACTACTTTTGTTGATGAGATAGGGAGTATTTGAAGACAAAAAAAAAAGAAACTGGTCAGTGCTATTACTCCGCAGATATTTCTAGATACTGTACAGATATTTCTAGATACTGCACAGATATTTCTAGATACTCCTTTTACTACTTAGATATTTCTAAGGCTATACCTGAAATCCTGACATAAACTCTTCAAGTCTTTGCTTACGCAGGTTGTCATGGCAACGTCTCTGCTCATCTCTAAAGTTAGTAATCTGATCAAGTTCCCCAACTCTTTGTAGATAAAGTTCTTCCTGTATAGAGAAGAAATGTTTAATTGTATGAATTCGTATGCACATAGTACAAGGATTTATTTTTAATGCACTTTGGAAAATTCTAACTTAAGCTGTCGGGTCAAACATGTAATAGGAGAAAAATATATGTGAACCTTTTTCCTGTATTCAGCAATGGCAGCCATGTTTGGTTTCATTGCAGACAGTTTCTCTTCTTGAACCGTTATTCCCATTCCAACTTCCTGTTTACTCAGACTTTGAAGTTCTTCAACACTTAATGTGGGTAAAACTAGTTCCATCTGCTCCTCATCTCGGCTAATGGGTGTTAATTTCAACAAACTCAACTGGCAATGAGAAATGATTTGAGTAATATAAATTCTCCCCCCACCCCCATTTACAAAAAAAAAAAAAAAACACTAGTTCTTCACAGCTATACTAATAATTCTTCCAAGGTGTGCATGTTATAAAATATTTTATATGGCTGGGGTTAGTGATTACAAATTTCTGTACTGAAGTTATTTTTGCCAAACAATCATTTAACATGATGCTAACACAGGAGTTCTTAAGAGCAAGGTGACATATTATGGTTACAGCAAACCTGCTACAGGTCCAAATTAATTTAATAATTTGATCTCAAAATGTAATTTTTTTTTGTACAAAGCCATCTGAACAGCTCATTTAATGATCAATATTCCTGTTTTAATTCACTTTCATATATTTTTTAATGATTTTTTTGCTGGTTTTTTCTAATAGTGCCAAAGAAAATAATGGACTTGGTAAAAGACTCAAGTAGCAATGAAGTGTCAGTCTTTGAGTCACTGGTCTGAAACCAACAACTCATTACCTCTGCAACCTATTCTAATGGCATACAAAGGTCGCTTTGTCATCATTCTCTGAAGTATTTGGCAAGGGCACAATACAATGAACTGTGCAAGGTAAGTCACTGCATGTATTTCATTAATACAGGA
>JAGDYQ010000057.1:525725-540460 GCA_021962125.1 Bulinus truncatus
TGTGTGTTTGTCTGTGTGTATCTGTGTGTATGTCTGTCTATCAGTTTGTCTTTGTGTGTGGGGGTATGCCTGTGTGTGTGTGTCTTTATGCCAGTATCTTTGTATGTGTGTCTGTCTATGAGTGTGTCTATGTGTGTGTGTCTGTCTGTCTGTGCACAATGTAACACGCCCGCAGGAAATGTGTCATTCATTTTTTTTTAATTGCATCTGGGGACAGCACGTACGATATTTCTTTTATTAACTGAAATTAAAATACTGTAAACAATATTTTTATGGTAATAACTATGGGGGCGCCTTATAGAATATTTTTAAAAAACTTTATGGGAGGTTGGGAGGGGGGTAGGAAAGGGGGAGGAGGGGGGGGTAGTGTAGATTCAGGTACTTTTTTCTCAACTTCCGACTTCTCCTCCCATTCATCTAACTCCGTTCATTTCGCCCCATTCTATAAATTCTGTCAGTTTGTTGGCTCCATGTAGGGGGAACAAGGAATCAGAATCAGTCATATAGAAATGTATCGGCCATCGCTGTGTATTTCGACATCTTCCAATCCCTGTTATTGGCAGTTGGTCTTTGAGAAAAAAAAACAGAAATAATAGCACCATTTCTTTATCAGTTCAATTTCCTTCTATAAAAATAGTTCCGTTGTATGCACATCTTGTCTGTTAGTTCAATGTGTTCATGACCTGATTTATAGCTTCAATTTTAAAACACGTCCGTTACACTACGGTGCCATGACCCAACCAATAGCGGGCTTGGTCCATACTTTAAATATGGCACGTTAAAGTTATAGAACGCTTCATGGACTTAAGGCTATTGTTGTAATTATGAAACAATTCAAATCTAAATGTAGATTTACAGATTTAATGAGGTATACTTGATTAAATCTAATGGTTTTATTCAAACCATTTGAATTGAAAATTGCAAAGAGAAGGTGATTATTGTGAAGTATTGTTCAGATTATTGTGCAGTATTGTTCAGATTATCGTACAGTATTGTTCAGATCATTGTACGGTAATGTTCAGATGATTGAATGGTATTGTTCAGATTATTGCACGGTAATGTTCAGATTATTGTACAGTATTGTTCAGATTATTGTACGGTAATGTTCAGATGATTGTACAGTATAATTCAGATGATAGTACAATATTATTCAGTTGATTAAAATTATTCTCCAGATCAGTGCACAATTTAGATAAGATTATTGCACTTGTATATTCAGATTGTATTTATTTTTTTTTAGATTTTTATATATTATCGCTTGGATTATTGCACACTTGGTTTTTGTATGAAAGGAAACAATCACATCATTTGTTATAGGACCAAAGTACAAACATCTACTCCGTTCAGGAACTTTATTAATAAATAGATATTAGGCCTGGCGTTGCCCGGGAAATCTGGGTGTAATGTGAAACCCCTTCCTAATCAATTTAACTACTGAATTTTTAAATAAGATTAATTAGGTTAATTAGGTGTTGATTTATGCCACCTTTCTAATGTGCAGAAATGGCCTACATTTCATACGTCACAAATTACGTTTTACGTCAACGCTAACCAACTAAACCAAGCAAACCAACCGAACAAACCAATCAAACCAACCAAACCAACTAACCAAACCAGCTAACCAACCAAACAAACCAAACCCACCAAATCAAGCAAAGCAAACCAACCAATCAAACCAAACCAAACTAAACACCATTAGGTAAAGATATGGGTGCTAATTTATGTCACCCGTTACGCTTTACCCTTAATTGACTACATTATTATGCCATTTTGCAGCACATAGGTTAGTTGGTGTGGTGATTCGGCTTTATTAGCAGGAAAATAAAAAATAAAAAAATTACCATCAGGTAATGACGTCATAAATTATTTATAGCGACGGCTTTCCCACTCTGCACGGACGATAAGATAAGCACTTTATTAGTAGGATAATATTTAGCAATGTTTAACTTTTTTCTTACGCGGACTTTTTAAATGATAAACTTGTATATGGGAATGAGTTGGATTTGTTTGTATGTTTGTTTGTATGTTTGTATTTTAAAAACTTTATAGAAATTGAACGCCGGTAGAAATTAAAAATATTTTTAGCAAACTTCCCACAACTTGAAGAGTGTGGGCTATCCTGGTCACTGACCACTGGCTGAAATACTGAACTGAATCCTTGATTCTGGTCTGTGTACTATGGACCAGGCAGTCAAATCCAATACCATACTGACATTTTATATTTTTTAAAAAGTATAATTTAAAGTTTCTGTTGATTAAACAAAGAACATGAAAAGTTTTCATATTTCGCAGACATCTAATTTTATTCTCTAGACTATATCGTAGTTTAACTTGTTACACCAGTGGTGTCACAGTTTAACTTGTTATACCAGTGGTGTCGTAGTTTAACTTGTTACACCAGTGGTGTCACAGTTTAACTTGTTATACCAGTGGTGTCGTAGTTTAACTTGTTACACCAGTGGTGTCACAATTTAACTTGATATATCAGTGGTGTCGTAGTTTAACTTGTTATACCAGTGGTGTAGTTTAACTTGTTATATCAGTGGTGTCGTAGTTTAACTAGTTACACCAGTGGTGTCGTAGTTTAACTTGTTACACCAGTGGTGTCGTAGTTTAACTTGTTACACCAGTGGTGTCGTAGTTTAACTTTTTACACCAGTGGTGTCGTAGTTTAACTTGTTATAACAGTGGGTGTTAAACTCGCGACGCAGAAAGAAACTGACTCGGTTTTCGCGATTAAACTTAAATAAGAAAAAAAATATTTAAAAAAATGATCAAAAAGTTACGTACATGAGTATATGTATGTAAACTTATGAAATATTTTGGCCTTCCACATCAAATCAGCTTTATGGGTAGCAGTGGTGTAGCCAACTTAACTTTTAGCGCCCCCCCCCCAATTGGAAAACCATGTAATATTACATTAAAATATACCATTTGGCGCCCCTTTGTAAAGAGTAGCGCCCGGGGCTTAATGCCCCTCCTTGCCCCCCTCCCTAGCTACGCCACTTACGGGTAGCGACCCACACTTGAAATAATGTAGTGTTATCGTAATCATTTGGCTTACTACCACCAACTTACATGATTGTGTTCTTGTCTCACTGCAGCCGCCCAGCCTGTGACACAAGACGCATTGAACGACATCGCTAACGGGTTAAAGGTCAAATGGACGGTGGTGACCAATACCAAGGAAGTCGAGACGTTCGAAGTGGAGGTAACTCTGGAAAACGGAGCCAGCAGGGAGAGTCTGAGTTATGGCCCTTGGAAGATCTACTTCAACTGCATCTTCATGATAGAGCCTGACCTGATCGCGGTCAATGGAAACAAAGGAGCTGAACTTGTGGGCCAAGAGGTCATGGTCACGCATGTGCATAAAGGAAGCTTTTTCTATTTTCAGCCGACGTCCACCTTCGTGACATTGCGACCTGGAAATGTTCGGAAAATTAAATTTTAGGTAAAACTGACCATGGCTAACGTTACATTTAAAGTCAAACTTACGAAGACTAAAGTTTTAATTAAAAAAATATTTTTAGATATTTCAAAAAATAAACCATACATCTCATCTGTAATGTCCAGCTCAGGTAAAACAGGTTAGAATTAAATTCAACATTTTAAATTGAACTTCAAATGTAAAAGGTAAGAGCTAAATGAGACTTGTTAATAAAAATAAAAATTTAACGTTTCAGTTATAGAGAAGATTATAGATACAGTTACTATATATATATAACGGTCAAAATATCATGATAACAAAGAAATGTATGTCAATGGATCTGTCATAAGTATCAGAGTATCAAAGTTTACGGATGAATGGCTTTAGATAAGTGTCAAGAGGCAGAGCAGGGTAGAGAGTTTGAGTTCCCTTAAGTTAATAAGGTGTGGGGGGGGTATTGTGGGGGTGGTGAGGGATACTGCTGGGTGTGGATGGAGGTCACTACGTTTGATACCGGGGTGCAGATGGAAGTTTCAAGGCACGTACTGTGGTGCAGGCCTGGACTAATTGAAACTGTGGGAAAGGAGGGGGCACCTCTGATCTCCGGTCAGCGGCGGCGCTGGAGAACAAATGCGATGGGGATGATGTCAGGTGGAAATTGCCAGAGGAGGTGTGTTTGTATTTATGGATCATTAACCATAATCTTATGTGACAGTGACTCTGTTTGATAATATATTAGTTTAGACATTGATTCGTTCCTAGATGTTTATATATTCTTAGTTGTTGTTTATTTGTATTATTTTTATTATTTGTTGTATTACAAAGATATATTTTTTCCTGTAAAGTTCAGTCTTAATGAAACTTTTCCCATTATGTCGTCACTACAATTTTAATAAAATTTTGTGTCCTACCGACCGGGAACCTTAAGGGGCCATACCAAACTTCTAGACGACGGAGAGTCCTGGGTTCAGTCCTCGGTGAGAACCATTGGGAATTTTTCCAGGTGAGGAAATGTGTTTTAAAGTCGTCCCACAAGTCCACCAAGCTTTAAAAGACTTTAAGTTGGGGAAGTAAAGTGCTGGGCGTTGAAGGTTTGAGGTCATAGAAACATAAGAATTTTAACCGCTCCTGATACATCCTTAGGGGAATAAGTGGAACTAATTGAAAATATACAAGCTGTGGTCTTCAATTATTATCTTTAAAACAAAAGAACTTTTCTTTGTTGTTAAATTAAAGGTTTTAGCAAAATAAAACAGTCTTTAAACAAATGAATTGTTATATTTTTATCTCAGGTCAGGGTATTACTGCAGCACGGACCGACACGTGAGCAGAATAAATCATTTATAGGTTATCCTGACTAGAGTTCGTGGTCATCGCGCACCAGGGGGAGAATCGGTATTCGTGTCCGAGTTTTATTAGACCTGCCTGCAGTGGAAATCATATGAGCTGATTGATCACAATCCTTCATTAGGCGCACAGTCAGAGGTCAAAGATAGGATGTTTAATTCATGTTAAAGGTTTCATTGTTTATTCAAGTAAAGATAGTAGTGGTGAAGTTATGGGAATTATAAGCAGTGTGATACGTAGTTTAATATACATGTATCACATAATGTATTGTAAGACCTGGTCTATACTTAACACACTATTATTTTATATCTGGACTCAGTATGTTATGGTTGCAGTGTATTATAAGCCTGTTCGATAAATTACTTTAGCATCTCTGTTTTTATAATATTATGAATGATAAAAATAGTTCGGAAAAAGTGGATTGACGATAAGCACGAGAGAGTTATGGTTCAATGGTAAATTGGTGTTTTAGATATGTTTCGGATCTCAAGTTTTTTTAAAGATGATTTCAAAAAACATTGTTAAAATTTGAGATAGAGTACCTGCACCATCCTCATGTAATGAGTGATGCTAGTGGCAATATGGACTGGGTTTCTTCTTATCAATAGTGTTCAATTTACTTAATTAATAAAGAGAATGCAACTTAAACTAAATGAGTATCAGTGAAACTATGGGATGTTAATCTTTATTCAGTTTACAACGGTACGACAGAAATTATCTCCTTGACTCCGGCAAAAACGCTAGTCGGAGATCCGTCTGATACCGAAACCAAGTCAAAGTCAATGGACGCCATGGACATGTTGTCGTATCTGACCATAGACTCCACCTGGTACATCAGCCGGTACCGGCCCACTGTCAGATGAAGCAGAAAGATGACATTAGTTTTTTTTAGTTGATAATTTAATCATATATTGTCATAAAAAACTAATATTAACTCAAAGAGATGAGGTAGTGCATGGATGTTGTCTCATCGTTCTCGGGCCGCATGCACCCTTGCTTTCTTATAAAGGGCCAAGAACAAAGAATACCTGGGTTGCCAAGATAAGATCATTTCACTACTGATTTTGAATGATTCAAAACACATTTGATATTTTAGCTTCTAAAGTTCACTTCTATCATTTTATTTTCGGTAAATTGTGACTGATAATAATTGACAACATCCGTCACAAAGGGTGGTGCGGGAGGGCGCCAAAATGGTGTTTATAGACTCCACTGACCTATGCAAATGTATTTAGAGAGACATTTAACTGATTATGTTGTCAGGTCAAAAACCCAAGGGAGTGTCACCACAACACAGATTCCTGTGTTCATTCCCCCCACCCCTAAGTTACACGAATCTGCATCTGAAATGAGTTCATCTTAGCAGATGAAAGAGGGAAGGGATCAGGGAGATTTAATTGTGGATACTGTCTGGGGCCCAATATAAGATGGAAATAGCTAGTTTTTGATGGCAGCTGCACGCATCTATTTTCAAAAATCTTTAATTAATATATATATATATTTACTATTTTGCATTTTTAAATTCAGAGACATGTATAAATATAAATGGTTTGTTATCGCATACATGTTTAAATGCAGTAATACTTTTTTATTAAAATAAAAAATTATACATCGTGTGCGCCCTCATGAAAACAATAATGATCAATGCGAGCCCTCGAGTCACTCTGACATTGTAGCATACTTTCGATATAGGGTATCGGTGCAAAGTAGTAATATCTATTAAACTTTGTGCTAAGTGTTATAGCTGCCTCTGCGTAAAAGGAATCCTGGTAGAACTTTATTTATTACATACTAATGTAGCTGTACCCTTCAAAAACTTTGCATAGCCCCCTAAGACTTGATTGGAGGGCTACAGGGTCATTTTTTGGTTTCGGACAGATCCGATTTTTTTCATGATTTGTATTTTTAGAAACTGGAATACTTTGTATACGAATTTTTTTTACTTTCGATTTCAACGCAGAGCGCAAATCGCTTTTTAAACAGATATTATTTTTTATAAATAAGAAAAAGGAATGAGTATCGACAATTAGAATTTTCTTCGGCTCGGGGGCTAACTGTTTGTATGCGTTTCTCTCTCTCTTTCGGAGCCAACTAAATCTAGACCCAGGACATGTCCTGCCTTCCAGCATAATAGGCCAGGAACGAAGGTGCTCAGTCTTCGGCTGGGTCATGTTGACCTACCAAAAGACGAAGCCGTCCTGCAGAACTTCCGTCAGACGCCTTCTACCTGTTCGAAATAATGCAACGACTCAAAGGATAACTCTGCTGGGAAACGGGACGTCGGGTGTATTTTATGCGGTTGTTTCCCTTGCTGCTTTGATGAACTTTTGTCGTGTATAATTCATCATACCAGTGTGTCCCACACATGTTTTTCATAGTAACTAGTGTTATATTAGTCACTGTTGTTGGCTTTATTTTTATTATACGCAATTATTGTGCTGCAAATTATGATTAAGTTTAATTAAAAACAGAAATCAGGGTATTTTTTTTATATTGATGTAATTCAAAAGAAAATAATTTAACCCGTTTGTGTTTGTTTATGATAGGACGACGATGTAATATAGAAGTACCAGAAGTGAAAATAGTGGACAGTCCTAGATTCGCTTACCGTGGATTGATGATGGACATCGCAAGAAGCTTTCATTCAAAAGATGAGATACTGGCAGTTATTGAGGTGTGTTATAGAGATATTGGAAGTTATAGAGGTGTGTTATAGATGTGTGTTATAGAGGTGTGTTGTAGAGGTGTGTTATACAGTTGTGTTATAGAGGATGTGTTATAGAGGTATGTTATAGGTGTGCTGTAGAGGTGTGTTATAGAGGGTGTGTTATATAGATGTGTTATATATATGTTTCTTCAAAGTAAGTGTACAGTGGTTGAAAAACAAATTTGTTTATGGTGGAAAAAAAAAAAGGTAAACTTCAGAAATAATAGTTCGTATTTAATACAACTCTCATTGAAGCAAAGATAGCAAGTTGTATGAACAGTGCTCGATTTAAGAAAAAACCAGTGCCGGGGATGAAAAAAAAATTTCTGCTGAGCCGGGGGTGACAGTTTTCAGTGCCGGGGAAATTCCCGGCATCCCCGGGGGTAAAGCGAGCCCTGAGTATGAACCTCTGAGAGCTTACATTAACAAAACAAAGAAAGATCAAATTACATATTTCAATATCCACAGCTGGAGTATGGACAGCGTTTTATATTAGTTGAATATCCATAGCTGAAGCAGGGATAATGTTTCATGTTAGTGGTTTTCAAACTAATCCATTTTGCTTCCCACTAAGAAAAATTAACATCTGCTAAGAGTCTAGATTAAGTAACTTATAGCTTGTTTGCTTTTATGATTTGGATCGGCTTCAAATCAGCTATCGACCTACCGGGTGGGAATCGATAACTTGAGAACCACTAATTTACTTTGATTTTAATTCATATTTATTTCAAAGGATTGCTACAGTGGCAGATAAACAAAAGGAAAAAAACCGACCTAGACTACAGGCAGTGCCGAGCCATACTTTTTGGTGCATATGGTGCAACAAAATTTTCACTGGAAAACAGATTTGAACTAAACAAAAATTAATTAATTCTATTTTTTTAATACTCTTAATGTGTTCTTTAGGGGGAACAAACTTATTAAGCATAAACAGACGGAATATTTGTTATGTCTTCACACGGCCTTTCTGTGGGCTTATAGACGAATGTTTGTTATGTCTTCACATGTCCTTTCTGTGGGCTTATAGACGAATATCTGTTGGCCTTCATACGTCCTTTCTGTGGGCTTATAGACGAATGTTGTAGCCTTCATACGTCCTTTTCTGTGGGCTTAGTAGATCGAATATTTATGTATGTTCTCTCTCACACGTCCTTTCTGTGGGCTAATAGTAACGCATATCTGTTGCCAGCCTTCCTCTACAGGTCCTTTCTGTGGGGCTTATAGACGAATATCTGTTGGGGCCTCCATATGTCCTTTCTGTGGGCTTATAGACTAAATATCTGTTGTGGCTTCATGGTACGTCCTTTCTTGTAGGCTCATAGACGAATGTTGTGCCTTCATACGTCCTTTCTGTGGGCTTTAGTAGAGACATTAGAATATTTGCTATGTCTTCATGTCACGTCCTTTCTGTGGGCTTATAGACTTGGTGGAACCCATCTCCATCCAATTTCTTTTCTCCAAGTCACATGTTGCGAAGAGGTGTGGTTTCACCACCTTTTAATTTATGTAATCGGGTAAACTGATATAACTTCTTAGTATGTCATATATAGATGTAGAGAGCATCTGTAATAGATCTATATACATTTATATACATCTATGTACATTACCGGTAACTTTACAATATTTAAAAAAAAAACTCGAATGATGAAGATTTAAAAAATAAAAAATATTTTGGACTGAGTAAGTTTTAGTAGGAACGCCACTGGGATATTATTATGGAAACTCAATTAGTAATTTAGAAAGAATGATGGAGAAGTGAAGTTTTGTAATGCTGCAACCATTGTTCCATGAATCTTGGTCTACTTGTATGAAAAATGTTGATGTCATTGTTTGCTTTTCAGCTGAAACCACCACATAACCAAATAAATTATATTCCACTTGTCTGACGATGAGGGCTGGAGGCTGGAGATCAAATCTTTACCAGAACTCATGATGAGGGGAGGACCTGAATGGACCAATGCACAGCGTATCGTGATGGGACATTGTATCGGTGCAGTGATGGGACATTGTATCGGTGCAGTGATGGAAATTGTATCTTGTGCAGTGATGGGGAACATTGTATCGGTGCAGTGATGGAAATTGTATCAAATGCAGTGATGGGGCATTGCTTCAGTGTATGGGATAGGAGATTGTATTAGGTGATGATGGGAGAGTATATCGATTCAGCAGATGGAATATTGCATTAGAGATATGATGGAAGAACGTATGGTAGCGATATGATAAATAACTATTATTAGTTGATAGTGATGGAAGAATGTATCAGTTGGATATGATGGAAGAATGGCTTAGTTGACATGATTGAAGAAATGGGACAGCGATATGACGGAAGACTGTGGCTTAATGATTTGAAGTACAAGACATTGTCAGTGACGTCAGGCGGAAGTTTGCATCCGTGAAGATTTTGTAAAATAAGATAGAATAGAAAATGCATTAATGACGTAATGGAAGATTGTTAAAAATAGATTGCAATAAACAATATCATGATTGTGACAAAGACTTACGTATGAGACTGTAAATAAATTCAACCCAGAATATGTGTAACTAATGATTTATTGTTACATTTATTTGTAAAGACCTTTAAATGGCTTGTCTCAATTGCTGCACTCCGTTAACTTTCTGTAAATGTAATGAAATCCATTGAAAGTTCGAAAGTTGGAGATTTTGCAGAAACTTGATAATATATTACAAAATAATAGTTGGTGTGGGTTATGCGTTAAATCAAAGTGAAGAATTAATACAACAGTATTCCAGTTTGAAATACAATCAAGAAACATGCAATTAAGCCTGTTCCATTCTGGATTACAGTGGAGCGTGTTAGCGCATTTTCAAGGTTATGTAATTGGTATCGTTTGTTAGCTTTCAGGTAAATATTTGTAAATTCTCGGAAATAAGTTTATAAATTCAATTGTGTAATGCATATATCTGTGGAAAAAATATTATAAGACGTTTCTTTATATTTGAAAAAAAGATTTTCGATTAGATCCAACTATAAGTGGTTTGTAGGTTATCAGTGGAAATAGGACTCCATAATTGAAAACATTCTAAATTGTAATGGTTGAATCGTCCGAAAACTCCGTCAATTTTGTTGTATAGCTCTGATACTTTCAATTAAACTCAGAAACAGCGCGTTTTTATTTTTTATTTCGGTTTGATGAGTTTCTTAATAAATCTAGGTGAAACTACGTGCTGCAGTATTTCGCACCAAATGAATGGGTTATTGAACGTACAAGGTGTAGAATGGGGCCATATATCATAATATATAAGCCCCTTAGGAGCTCTCTTTAGTCTCAGCCCTCAGAGGTCCTATCGCAAAATGAACTTTTGATGTACATATGGCAGGCCAAGACCTACAAAATGATATATACATCATGGGGTCTAGGACCTATGGTTATGTTGAGATCTAGGTGATGATAGGACAGACAGACAGACAGACAACTGGGATAATAGAGCATTTTTTTTCGAAAATGCTCAAAAAATCGGATTCTGCCCGAAATAAAAAAATAACCAGAAGCCGCAATTGATCTGCTTCAAGTGGGAGAGAACCATATGCGTGGGTATTTTAAAGGGTACAGCCAGTAATTATTAATTTGCCACGTATTTTATGCCTCCAGTACAATCGAATGACCGTTGAACTTCATTTCTTCCAGTGGGATCTTATAGGGCCAGACATGAAATTTATGACAAGCGTGCCTACTGCCACAGCTAGGTCTTGGACCTGAATAAAGAAGCATGATCCCACAGCTCTGAAGCTACCTGACGTTCAGCTGACTTACCTGGAGATATTGGACCGGGCTGCGTCAACGTCATGTGACTGTCATCCCAGAAAGAGATATGCCTGGATATGTGCGGAGCCGCCATTGTTACTATTAGTAGGTCAATTGTGCTGTCTATAAATAGAAACTTTGGAGTTAATCGGTTGTTTTCATTTTATTTTATTTCACTCTAAGTTTGTTTTTTTGCTGCTTTTTTTTTGTTGTTTTTTTTTATATAAAGTATTGTGTTTGGACATTTGGCCCAAACTAGAGCTACGTAGAGTTTTGTGATTGTTTTTTTTTTCTTGTAACTGGATTAAAGTGTTTGTACGTTTTGAAATTTTTAGAAGTTTATGTAATAGTTGTTCAGTTCTTCTCGGATTACTTCGCATGAGGACCCACCATGTGAACTGTTTTGTTTTTGCCAACCAACCGCAAGAGAAACTTAGATTCAAATAAAGAGAAGTAAAAGTGTTTAAATTTTTAAACTTTTGACTCTATCTTTTACATTGAAGATTAAAAACAGTTTAGTAAATGTATCGCGAAATGGAGGTTAAAAAAAATCAGGCAAACATGTATTCTCGACCTAATATTTATGAAATAAAAAAAAAAATCAATTTTTAAAATATTTTCAATATAATAAGGCTGTAAAGATATATGCAGAATTTTTGATAGATTGGACATCAGTTATGCACCTGTATTTGGCCTAGATCCTGTTATGAATGAAGGGGCAATGAATGAATGAATGAATGATATATGTACATGTATCTCAATAGGGATATTTAAATGCCTACAATTAATATATCTACTTCCTCATATAATGAGTTCCTTACAGTTTAGCGAGTTATATGACTATTTCCCATATAACGAGTTTGTATATCTAGTTCCCATGCAACGAGTTGCATACTCTAGTTCCCATGTAACGAGTTATAGAAGCTATTTCTATGTAACGAGTTCTATAGCTAGTCTCCCATGTAACGAGTTCTATAGTTAGTTCCCATATAACGAGTTCTATAGCTAGTTCCTCATGTAACGAGTTCCATAGCTAGTATCCATATATAGAGTTCTATAGTTAGTTCCCATGTAACGAGTTCGTATAGCTAGTTCCCATGTAACGAGTTCTATAGCTAGCTCCTAGTAATGAGTTCTATAGCTATTTCATGTAACGAGTTCTATAGCTAGTTCTATGTAATACCTATAGTTAGTTTCAATGTAACGAGTTCGGTATAGGTATCTCGCATGTAACAGCTTCCAGCTGGTTCCAAGGGAATTGAGTCCCAGAATATTTCCAAGGTAACGAGTTCCATAGGGGGTTCCATGTAACGAGTTCTGCACAGCCTAACAGCCTGAATAACTTCATGTAACGAGTCTGAATAGCCTCATAATTAAGCTTCCAAGGTTCTACAACAAGTTTTAAAATGGTTCCTATGCAATGTGTCTTCATGTAGCATCTTTCTAATGAAGCGAGACATAGGAGTATTGATTAAATTTTAATATTATGTGTGAATCGTGCGAGGGGGAAATTTTAGATGAAAATCACTGGTCTGGAAAGAATCAAAATGACATGTAGCCATCAAGGTTTGGTAAGTTTGGTTGTTCATTTGTTTAAACATCTCGTAGTTTTATCTTTGAAATTCCTTTATATTGAAGGAATAGATAATTATTTTTTTTTTGAAAATGTTGTCGAACCTTTCAATATATTCTACATGAATAAAGCGATATACCTAGGCAATCAAATAGAATATCTAAAGAAATATATTAAACACAATAGAATAAATAAATAAAAAAAAAAAATATATATATATATATATATATATATATATTTAAATTTCTATTCTACATTTCATAAGGTAATTTCAGGTTAGAGAAGAGAGGCTGGACGCTTAAATTAGTTTGATAATTGACTTCAAAAATATTTAATCAATATGAACGATAACCCCCATCTATGATATGCCCAGATGTTCTTTGGACAACATGTCGAATCCTTGGTCTGATATATATCTTTAGATACTTGAAAATATAATCTTGGATTATGTGTCTTGATTCAGCAGTCGTTAGTAAAAAGGATAATTTAGTAAAACAATATTTATTATAAGCTCGATCCACTTTAGTCCATGGGGAATCAATATATGGTTTAAGCTACTTAGCTGGAAAAGTTGATGTATCAATAAATATAAAAATGGTTCTGATATCAAGACGATCTAAGGCCACGGAGGTACATATTGCTACGTGTGCATTGTGTAGTACAAGGTTCATATCTTCATAAATCATATGATCTAAATCCAGTTTAATTGCTATTGCTACGTAGTATTTGTCTAAAAGAAGTATTCACATTCGCTATATCAATATGATCTAAGTCCATTGATAATTATATCCTACTGTTAATGTATTTGTGTATAACGAGTCTATATTCATTATTAATATGATCTAAATCCATTAATTTACTATTCTTTGTGTGTATTGTATTAGGTCTATATTCATAAATCAAGATGTCTAAATCCATTGATTGCTACATGTGTATATTTAAAGTACCACGGAATCTATACTCAGCCTATAAATCTAGATGTTTGAATTTGGCAGCTAGCTGGACTCATTAATTTATACTCACATCAGTATTCATGAAACTTAATCTCTGCTCACATCAGTGACTCAGGAAACTTAATCTATACTCACATCAGATATCATGTAACTCAATCTATACTCACATCCATGTAGCTCACTTGACACTTAATCGGTACTCCCATCAGTATTCATGAAACTTAATCTATACTCACATCAGTATTCATGAAACTTAATCTATACTCATCAGTATTCATGAAACTTAATCCATCCTCACATCAGTATTCATGAAACTTAATCTATACTCACATCAGTATTCGTGAGAGCCAAGGCCATGTTATAGTTAGGAACACTATGCCAACGTCTAGCGACCTAAACCCCAAGATTCCCCCTTCCAGAAAACAGTCCTACACCAATAAAATCATGATGCATTTTATCTTTACCATCCTACCTGGGGCACTAAAACTTATGAACGGCTCTGTACCAGAAGATCATAGAGACCATTAAACGCATTAAAGCTCCACTTTGTATACACATCAGCTAAATTTCTTTCACCGATGTAAGCCCTCTTTGGTAAATATCAAGCTCCTCTTTGGGTAAATGTAAGCCCTCTTTAATAGTGGAAGTACTATGTGTAGAACGGACGATTTATTTAATTTTCTTTATATTTGACAAGTCTCAATTGATTTCTATTTTTATTTTACATTTTATAGCTGATTTCCTTACACAATCAAGGAAGACAACCATTAAAAACGTTTCATTTGGTGGAATTCGTGGAATCGTTGCGTGGGTCAACTCGACCAAGTGCAGAAATTTAGAAGAGAAGCCAATCAGCTGACTGGTGGGTCACCGAAGTGGCATTTCTTTCAGGTATTACAGTTGTGATGATTTAGTCAAGGACTGATTGATCAATTGATGCATACATAAATAGACCATAATAAGT
>JAGDYQ010000057.1:540960-553847 GCA_021962125.1 Bulinus truncatus
TTGGACTTGTTTTGAATGTATCACTGATACTAGTAGAAAGCTTGTTTTGAATGTATCACTGATACTAGTAGAAAGCTTGTTTTGAATGTATCACTGATACTAGTAGAAAGCTTGTTTTGAATGTATCACTGATACTAGTAGAAAGCTTGTTTTGAATGTATCACTGATACTAGTAGAAAGCTTGTTTTGAATGTATCACTGATACTAGTAGAAAGCTTGTTTTGAATGTATCACTGATACTAGTAGAAAGCTTGTTTTGAATGTATCACTGATACTAGTAGAAAGCTTGTTTTGAATGTATCACTGATACTAGTAGAAAGCTTGTTTTGAATGTATCACTGATACTAGTAGAAAGCTTGTTTTGAATGTATCACTGATACTAGTAGAAAGCTTGTTTTGAATTTATCACTGATACTGCAATAGAAAGCAATACAAACATAAACAAGATATCAAAAATAGACACTGATTGATTGTAAATTATGATTACTGTTTTTTGGTTTACTGCTGCTAGATAATTTAAGAAAAGGGGGGGAATAGAAAATCTCAGGGGGGGATAAATAAAATTTTCATAGTCGTTACAAAATGAAGTAAGCATCAATAAAGTCATTCATGTTTTTATGTTTGGTAACACTTTTTTCTTGGAGGTTCATTTCAAAAAAGAAAATTACTTCAAGTTTTATTATGCTTGTTGGAACATAAATACAACATAACAGTCTATTTAAATTTGACACTTGTTAAAAATCTTGATAAAATGCAACAGAAATATTTTATTGTCATAGCGATATGTGCTTATGGTGTATTTGTTTGATGGAAGTAATTAATTAAGGTAAAAAAAAAAAATAATAATCGATTCAGAATTTTCTACATTTTTAAAAAAATTTCTTTTTTAGATGTCATGTTGACCTGAAAGGAATGCCCTGTCGCTGTTTACCTCTTCGTATGATACAAAAAAAATTCAGAATGGTTGGCATTATTGCCTTTGCAGTTTTAGTTCTTTTAGGTAAGTTATTACTAATACATATTCCTATCAGGCTGACGCTAATCACAGCAGTTTTTAATCTATCCATAAAGTCAAAAAAAATTGCATTCATTGAAAAGTTTCACCAAATGAATTAATTGTAACTGTTGATAGCCATTGATGAAAACAGAAGTAATTTTTGACATTTGAGCCAATGTTATGTAAATGTCTAAAATACATACCAAATAGGCCTACACATTTTATGTTGTTTCTATATCTAAAACCAATCAGAAATGAATATAAAATGATTATAAAAGACTAACATGATGAAAAAAATAAAGTTTCTTGTTTTAAATATTAGCCAGTGCCAACAGACACTCAGTTTTTATCATTTCCTATGTGTTCATTTTTTTTTCTCCTATGCGTCTGCTGACAGTTTTGCTAAGTATCAGTCATAGTATTATTATATATGTATTAAATTTTTGTAGATGCTTGTGATAACATTGAGCCCAACAATACATATGAGAATTTTTTTCATGTTCCCTACCCCTCTTCAGCAGTGACATTTCTCATGCTTAAACCCAATCCAATTATCGGGTAAAAAAAAAATTGTTTTTCTTTTTCATTGTTGAAATCCAAACAGTGCTTTATAAAGACAAAATGGTGGAAAAAATGACATTCTTTGTTCCATAATTGTGTCTAAGTGTAATGATATGCAAATGCTATGCCCTAACCCTAACCCTTTATTTATCCCATTGAAAGAAGATTTCCACTTGTAATAATACTGAATCTTGAGATTGTTGTTTAGGCTGGTTAAGAAAAATTTGTTAACACTAACCACAGCATTCATTTATATGTCTTTTTTTTTTTTTAAAATATCGCATTGTGTTTTTCGTCAATGATTATTTCACAGCTCTATGCCTATTGTTACATATTGAAAACTTTACATTTTGTTTTTCTAGTATATTTAATGTCTAAAAGTATTCCTTTAACCTGAGCATATGTTAACATTGTTAGTTTTAGCTTTTCTACTGGTCAGGTTTCTATTATTTTCAGAAGTTGATAACACAGCTCAACAAAAAAAATTTTTTTGCGAATTGCCAAGAATGTTTGAATGAATTTATAACAATTCATGGGTGCTGATTTCAAAACTGCCACTGCTTTTGCTAAATTGGCTCTAGTTTCTGAGATATTGGACATCCTTCAAAATTTGATTATACCCTTTGTGTAAAACAAATGCAATAAGTTTGGTGTCTTTTGTTTAATTTAACTATACCAAGTTATAACTTGGTTTATTTTTTTCTCTTTTATGCTGCTTTCTAAAGACATCATGAGTTAATCACGAAGATGCTGCAAAAATAATCCGAATGTATTCTGTTACATCTGTGGAGAATACATGATTGAAAAGCAAAGAAGAAATATAACCGACTTTGTGCAGCAGGCATATTTGGCTCATTTCGGTGTGAAGCTGGGAGACCAAGGCAAGTCTTGGGCTCCCCATAAGATCTGCAAAAACTGTGTGGAGATCCTACGGCAGTGGACAAATGGTGAGAAGAAAAGTCTAAGTTTCGGTGTACCAATGGTATGGCGAGAGCTGAAAGACCATTTTGGTGATTGCTATTTTTGTATTGTGAATGTTAAAGGCTTCAATCGCCACAAGAAATCTAAGTGGGATTATCCTGATCTTGAATCTGCAAGGAGATCAATTCCACATAGCAGTGAAGTTCCTATACCAGTGTTTACTGGATTATTAGAGTTTTCACCATCAGACTCCGACGGGGGGCAAGATCTGGAGTTTTTGGCAGATGAAAATAGTGGAAGCGATTATGAATAAAGTTCTTCAACACCTCAACCATTCAGCCAAGAAGAACTCAATGACCTAATACGAGACCGAAATCTGTCCAAGCAAGCATCTGAGCTTTAAAGCGTCCAGGCTCAATGAAAGAAATTTTCTCAAACCAGAAGTT
Source organism: Bulinus truncatus (assembly GCA_021962125.1). Lineage (NCBI taxonomy): Eukaryota > Metazoa > Mollusca > Gastropoda > Planorbidae > Bulinus > Bulinus truncatus. The sequence goes on from JAGDYQ010000057.1 coordinate 543,886, forward strand.
AAAATAACATTTTATCGGAAAAGAGAAGAGTTTTTCTTCCATAATTCAGCCAAGAGGAAGATCTTGTTTACTGTAATGACATCCCTGGACTTCTGCTCCAAATGGGACTACAAGCTTGAAATGTGTTCTGTTACACAATGGTAACCGTTATGCATCTCTTCCCATTGCACACTCAACAAAACTTAAAGAAGAGTATGAGAATATCAAAATACTATACCAGAAAGTCCGTTATTAGCATCAGTGGTCAATTTGTGTTGATCTAAAAATGGTAAACTTCTTGCTTGGGCAGCAGTCAGGATACACTAAATACCCATGCTGCATGTGCCTTTGGGATAGCAGGGCAAGGCAAGATCATTGGACAAGAGTGACATGGCCTGCAAGGGAAATCATGACTGTAGGTAAAGAAAATATCATCAACAAGGCACTGGTTGACAAAAATAAGATAATTCTCGGACCGCTTCATATCAAATTTTGTTTAATGAAACAATTTGTTAAGGCTTTGGACAAATATGGCAATTGGTTCAAGTATATTTGCAGATCATTTCCCGGATTGAGCCTGGAGAAGCTGAAAGCTGGGATTTTTTACGGTCCTCAGATTCGGAAACTCATCAACGATCGAAATTTTACTAATTTCATGGATCACCTTGAAGCTTCTTCATGGAACAGTTTTGTTTCAGTTGTCAGGAACTTTTTAGGTAATAACAGATCAGAGAATTACGAAGAACTGGTGCAAGATATGCTCGCTAACTTCAGAAACATTGGAACAAATATGAACATCAAGGTACATTACCTGCTCTGTCATTTAGACAAATTTCCAGGTAACCTTGGGGACTTCAGTGAGGAACAATGTGAGAGGTTTCATCAGGATATGAGGGTGATGGAGGTGAGATATCAAGGAAGATGGGACATACATATGATGTATGCGCCTCCAGCGCAATTGACCCAACGACACACACAAAAGGAAGTCGAGCAAACAGCGATTTGCTAATGCATTACCATAGACAATAAACATATTAATTAATTAATTAATTAGACATAATTAGTTTTTCAAATGAAAATGTTTTCCTCTATAACACTATTACACATATTTTTTAACAAATTTCTGCATGACCATTAAAAGTTTCACTACTATTTGTTAGTATACTATTTTACTTCATATAATTCTTGACAATTTTCAAACACGGTGCATACATTATTTCATTAATTTTAATTATCTCGAAAAATAGAGCCAATCTAGCAAAAGCACTTACATATTCTAAATCAGCATAGTTGACTTTATATAAAATGATTCAAATATCACTGGCAATGAATTCACTGTTTACCAGTGTAATCATTGTAAGTGGTGATGGCATTGTTGTTAGCTTGTGACATCAGTGGATCACTTACTTTTTAGGTCTATAAAAGTTCCTTAGCCTTATAGGCTATTGTGGCAGATGAAATTTAAAATTCATCTCTTTCTGTTACCACAGCATACGATGGGTTAGCGTAGTTAGCATAATGCCCTTTACTACCTTAAGCATTGTCTGGTACCCATTTAAAGCAGGTTGGACTTGGGGGACTTTACAAGAAGTTTCACCTGCCGAAATTTGACAGTCCAGCTCTCTCTACACCACTCAGCCATCTGTCCACCCATTAGGTCTTAAAATATTTTTCTGAGGAATCACTCTGTCAGCAGAACACTCACTGTTAGATCTTAAAAACTTTTGAAAAAATAATTTTCTTGAAGATTCTCTCTTCTTTAAAATGAACAACTTTGTACTTAACAGCACTGAACACTTATGTTTCCGGGAACCCCACTGTTATTTTAACAATACATTTTTTTTTAATACTTCAATTCTCATTTCCTTTCAGTAATTTTCTTATTAATTTTCTCTCAGGAGTCTATCAAGTCTTCCCATTTGCAGACAGTCAAAGAACTGCACGGTAAATAACTATTGTGTTTAAACATTTACAGTGGAATACATTAATGATGCAAAATTGGAGTTCTCAGGAAAAATGGGTACATTCACAAAATGTTGGGAAAGAATGAATTTTGTGCTTTTTTTTTCCTCCTAGCTTGTTCATTGAGATTATTATTAAGTAGAAAACTATAATGGGAGAAGTAACTTGATCCTTTAATTATGTCACTACACCCATTTTTCCTGTGAAAGTTTTGTTTATTTCTGCTGACTTTTTTTTAAATGCAAGAGAAGTTTGGTGTAAACAAAGTATTGTATGCAAGAGAAGTTTGGGTGTAAACAAAGTATTGTATGCAAGAGAAGTTTGGGTGTAAACAAAGTATTGTATGCAAGAGAAGTTTGGGTGTAAACAAAGTATTGTATGCAAGAGAAGTTTGGGTGTAAACAAAGTATTGTATGCAAGAGAAGTTTGGGTGTAAACAAAGTATTGTATGCAAGAGAAGTTTGGGTGTAAACAAAGTATTGTATGCAAGAGAAATTTGGGTGTAAACAAAGTATTGTATGCAAGAGAAGTTTGGGTGTAAACAAAGTATTGTATGCAAGAGAAGTTTGGTGTAAACAAAGTATTGTATGCAAGAGAAGTTTGATAAACAAAAGTCTTTACATTAGTTGATAAATAGCAATATATAAATAGTGTATGAATATTGATGAGTGCTTATAATTTTAGTCAAGATAATTTATTGAAATATTTGAATGGTATGAGGAATTGTTTTTTTTTTACTTTTGAGTGCAATTTTATAAAAGTTTTTTATATGTATATCTTTTTTTTTTTTAACTGTTAAGCTAACAGTGTGATCATGAATTAAATGAAAAACTTTATAAAATATTCCCTTAATGTAAGAAATAAAAGCTGGTTTTTTTTTCCCATGTAAACTTCAAAATACTTTGTATTCCCCCCTTGGTTGTATTCCCCCCTAGCCAGTCATTCTAAGAAAAAAATATTCACCATTTTTGTCCCTTTGATATGATTCATTACTAGCAACTAATGTCTGGCTGTATTCAAGTCTAACTTATTTTTTTTCTATCCTTGATAAGTTTTTTTTCCCGGGTAAAGTTTGACATGTTTTGAAACAAATATTTTTTTCCCCATCTCTCTGAAAGTTTGTAATTAAGAAAAAAAGACCAATCAAACTGGGGTATGTTTTAAATGATCATTTATTGCGTTGTATGAATCAAACTGGGTATGTTTTAAATGATCATTTATTGCGTTGTATGAATCAAACTGGGTATGTTTTAAATGATCATTTATTGCGTTGTATGAATCAAACTGGTTTATGTTTTAAATGATCATTTATTGCGTTGTATGAATCAAACTGGTTTATGTTTTAAATGATCATTTATTGCGTTGTATGAATCAAACTGGTTTATGTTTTAAATGATCATTTATTGCGTTGTATGAATCAAACTGGTTTATGTTTTAAATGATCAGTTATTGCGTTGTATGAATCAAACTGGGTATGTTTTAAATGATCAGTTATTGCGTTGTATGAATCAAACTGGGTATGTTTTAAATGATCATTTATTGCGTTGTATGAATCAAACTGGGTATGTTTTAAATGATCAGTTATTGCGTTGTATGAATCAAACTGGGTATGTTTTAAATGATCATTTATTGCGTTGTATGAATCAAACTGGGTTATGTTTTAAATGATCATTTATTGCGTTTTATGAATCAAACTGGGTATGTTTTAAATGATCATTTATTGCGTTGTATGAATTAAACTGGGTATGTTTTAAATGATTATTTATTGCGTTGTATGAATCAAACTGGGTATGTTTTAAATGATCATTTATTGTGTTGTATGAATCAAGCTGGGTATGTTTTAAATGATCATTTATTGCGTTGAATGAATCAAACTGGGTTATGTTTTAAATGATCATTTATTGCGTTGTATGAATCAAACTGGGTATGTTTTAAATGATCATTTATTGCGTTGTATGAATCAAACTGGGTATGTTTTAAATGATCATTTATTGCATTGTATGAAAAAAAAATGTTAACCAGAAGGTTAAATAATTCTGTCCATTGTCACAGTGACATTTCTAAAAAAAATAATTACAGGTTAGAAATATTTTCTATAATATTCATGATCTTGACAACACCAGAATACTGGTGAACAATTAGTGACGATGATGTTTGTTGACATTTTTTCACAGAAAGCTATTTTCAATATAATAATAACTTAGTAGTTGATAGTCAAGTCACTGATTTCATTTAAATATTGAATACCACCATTTACAGTCAGTGCTTTTAAAATTGCTTATTATTTTTAAAACATTCAATTATTATGACATGCATAGATTTTTTTTTTAAAATCAGCTTCAAATCAACATTATTGTCAGTTGTATTTGGCCTTAAAATATTTCAGAAGCACCAATGATGAATTGGAAGCAGAAATCAAAGAGATTGAGGAAAAAATCAGAAGCATAGAACAAGGGTAAATATACATTTTTCACTTAGGCCTGTGTCTACAGTTCAGTGTCACAGAGTGGCTGTGTGTATGGGCATCAGTGTATGTGATAGTATTGCACAATAGTATGATTGGTCAGTTGGGACCATGGAGCACTGTGGGACTGGACATGTAGCTGAGCTGAATAGAACTGGGTGTGTTAGGACAGTCAGTGTAGATCCCTCTCATGTGGTGAGGAATGAAGGAACAGTGCGTACTGAGTGACTTGTGTAATCATGTGCTTAGTCTATTCCTACCCCTATTACCTTCAGCAAAACTACACTGTGGTAGTTCTATTTGTAAGTTTTTTTTTGTGTGTTTACAATTGTACAGTTTTTTTGTAACTATCTTCCTTTTAAAAAACCTGTATCTAGGCCTATCTTCCTTTTAAAAAATCTGTATCTAGGCCTATCTTCCTTTTAAAAAATCTGTATCTAGGCCTATCTTCCTTTTAAAAAATCTGTATCTAGGCCTATCTTCCTTTTAAAAAATTTGTATCTAGGCCTATGTTGAGTTTAAAAAAATATGGATAAAGAAATCATGAAAGCATTTTAATTATTATACCTTTTTTATTTGAATAGCATGTTCAAACATCACACTAGCAAACCAAATATTAGTTCTCCTGTCACAAGCCTTCTGATGAGTAATTACCTTTATCTGGCAATAAATACGCTGCATCATGTACTTTTAACCTGCTTAAAAAAGAGTGACTCATTCCATTAAACTTTGACATGTTTGAAAATTTTATTACGTTGATATGCTTTAAGCATGGCTTTTTTTTAAAAAGCATTTCAAATAAGTTTTCATCATTACTTCGATCCATTTCAGCTGGCCAGACCATTATCTCCGTTAAATCTGGCATGATCTTTTATCTTTCTTCTACTGGTGTACAGATATTTAACCTTGACTCTGTTTGATCATTATGCATCAACAGCGTAATATTTAAAAAAAAGAAAATCAAGTTGCTAGTTTATTGTTTGCTCAATATTGACACTGGAGTGTTTGAATCAATAGGCCTCATTGTCTCCCTTTCTTTTCAACTTTAGGAAGAAGATCTACCCTGAGGTCAAGTTTCTTACTTACAAGGACAGGAAAAGAATTTTGGTTTGTGTTGTATTATTATATCATTAATAGCTAATTATAATCCTTGCATTTTGCTAGTGTGTTGTAGTATTTTATCAGCAATATCTTATGATAATACTTGCATTTCGCAAGTAATTTATTGAATATTAAAAAAATTAACTCACTTTTTTTTTTTCATTTGTGCCTTATTATTATTTTTTTTAATTTCTTATGACCAGATCACAGGTGGGGCTGGTTTTGTTGGCTCACATCTGGTAGACAGGTTGATGATGCAAGGTCATGAGGTCACTGTGGTAGATAATTTTTTTACTGGTCGCAAGAGGAACGTGGAGCACTGGATTGGCCATGAAAATTTTGAGCTGTTGCATCATGACATTGTGAATCCATTGTACATAGAAGGTATGGCTCTTGCTTTGAAGTACGTCATCTAACACTTTATTATCAAAGAATGTCATCTTACCATCACAGAATATCACATCATTATCACACAGCAAATGTCAAATTTTATGAGTAGTTATGCTTAATTTTATTTTTGTTTTTATATTTGACATTTGGGAGTATTTTCAAAATGGTCTCTGTAAGAAAGCTGTCATGGTATAGTTCATATAAATACATCCTTTACAAAAGCCATACTTTTTTTTTTTGACTGAATTTCCAATAGCTTAGTAACATAAAAGGAATGTGTTACACATTCACCTATATCACAGGTGTGAATCTTGTCAGTCATTGGCCAGAAGGTTTGATGTAGTTGAGGACCTAGTCTTCCCAACCACAGCATTATTAGCTTGGGGCTTTACAGTTTCAGCATAAGACAAGATCACTTGATTTCTACAAAGGGGTTCTGGCCAAGAGACAATGAACTGAATGTATATTTCCTGCTATTCTCAAGAATCGATCATATAATGTGGTGGCCTATCCTTTAAAGTAGTTTAAAAATATTGGATGAGAACATTATTGACTACTAAACAGTTTTTGATGAATTAAAACTACAAAAAAAAAAATGTGCCCAAAAAAAAGTAGAAAAAACGACTCCTTATATCACAAATATTTATATAAATTATCAATACTTAAGATAGAAGCATGGGTACCAAACTGAGTTTTTTTCTTGACACATTATTAAGTTTATTACACTTTGCTACAAAATATGGGTCATTTTAAGATCTTTTGATACAAATTTGTCTGTGTATAGTTATAACCTTCTTAAACTTGTCCAATTAGCAAGCAACATGCTACAGAGCCCACTTTGGTGGATATATCTGAACATTTTTGATCAAAGAAAGACCATGTTTAATCAAATAAAAAATAAACTAATAATAAAATAAAAATATTCATTATTTTTTGTTTCGTTAACCTGCAAAAGTTGAAATCAACACAACTATTTGTAAAATTTAAAAAGGGAGGTCTAAAATAGGAAAATTGGCAATTTTTTAAAATTTTGCCTTTAAATTGAATGACTTTAAATCAAGGTGAAACCAATTCAAATGTCTTTAATAAATGAGCTAATCAACATGATTAAATGTTTTTTTTTTTATTTAAACATAACAACATTCTAAGAAATGACACAGAAATTTTGAAATAATTTATTGGTATTTTTGTTATGTAATCCCTTCTCCCAGTGGATCAGATCTACCACTTGGCATCACCAGCTTCACCCCCCAACTATATGTACAACCCAATTAAAACACTGAAAACTAATACACTTGGGACCATCAATATGTTGGGTGAGTACTTTGTATGAGGAATCATAAGATATATCATCGTTCCTATCTTAGAACTAACGTTAGTTCCTATCTTAGAACTAACATTAGCTCCTATCTTAGAACTAACGTTAGTTCCTATCTTAGAACTAACATTAGTTCCTATCTTAGAACTAACATTAGTTCCTATCTTAGAACTAACATTATTCAAATAAACAGGAATAAAGCTGAGATTGTTTCAATATTTTTTTGCTCCTTATTCTGCTAACCACTTTTTGTATTATTTTTTCACAGGGCTAGCAAAAAGAGTGAGAGCTCGTCTTTTATTGGCTTCAACATCGGAGGTGTATGGAGGTAATTGCCATTTTCATTTTTTTTTTTTTTTTTTGCATTAAATATTCTACTGAATACTGTAGCTAAGCCAAAGCACAAGATAGTCAAATTTATTCATTTTACAGTCAATAATATTTTATAAGTCGGGGAAAAATCAGCCTCATGACAAAAAAAAACTGCAATGGAGATGAATGAATTTTTATCAAAACATTTTCCTTTTTCTTTTTCATTGTTGGACCTCTTTTAATCATGGATTCTTCAATTTTTAAGCATTATTCTGTGCAAAAGAAATTAATAAATTATGATAAATTATTTTTTTAAAATTGTGTCATAATCTTGTGACAGCAGAAGAAATGAAACATACTTTAGATTTCATAAGGGAAGGTTGTACTTTTTCTATGAGTAAATCTATTCGTAGATCAAAATTGATATCAATAATTGTAACAATTCTCATGTTATTCAACTTATTTGTGAACGAGACTGTTACATGATCTATTGCATATATTTCATTTCCTTATTGGAAGTGTAATCTGAGAAATATTTAATAAATAATATAAAAGATAGCTAAACACTTTCTCAGTGATTTCTTCAGAATATTTTGTTAGTTCTCAAACACAGAATAAAGACACACACAAAAATTCACAAGAAAAAATCAATATTCTAAAGAGCCACATTCTAATAATAATTGTACACAAGAAAAAATCAACATTCTAAAGAGCCACATACTAATAATAATTGTACACAAGAAAAAATCAACATTCTAAAGAGCCACATACTAATAATAATTGTACACAAGAAAAAATCAACATTCTAAAGAGCCACATACTAATAATAATTGTACACAAAAATGCACAATGTCAATAGTTTCCACCTGCCACATGATTAGACACATGACATGTTCCTTCTTCTTCTTTGGTTTTGTTCTTGTTTGTATACAGTATTTGTACATTCTTAATTAATAAGATCTAAGAGGAAACCGAACATTGTACACATCATTAGTATTTGTACATCCTTAATTAATAAAATCTAAGAGGAAACCGAACATTGAACACATCATTAGTATTTGTACATCCTTAATTAATAAAATCTAAGAGGAAACCGAACATTGTACACATCACTAGTATTTGTACATCCTTAATTAATAAGATCTAAGAGGAAACCGAACATTGTACACACTCCAAAAAAAAGATAGGGGGAAAATGTAGTTGCATCTGATCACCCGAACGCTGTCATCTAGGCTGTAGAATTTTTTTTATCTTGTTTCCCTGCTCTGAACATGTCATGTGGAGCATCTGTAGTCCGTAAGATACCGTAATTACCATAGAAAAGCTTCTTTATTTTCAAACATACATTATCATATTTTTTTTGCTCAAGGCATACTGTAATTAACCATTGACATGTACAGACCTCATAAAAAGCCTGGTACAATGTATAGGTCTCACTAAATAATAGCTGGACACGTCTGCTGTACTGTATCCCCAACAAATAAAATGTGTGCACACATTTAGCAACCATACACACAAAAAATGACAAAAGCAAGTGTGTGTTGGGGTATTACATTTGGGCCTGTCGATTCTCCTCATGAATAAATTTAAATATATTGAACAGACTTAGGTGGGGCTTTATTTTTTTTTAGCCCAAAGGTTTTCTAATTTGATTTCAAAGGGGTTAACTTGAAAGTTACTTTCAGGCTGTTAAAGTATTTTTTACAATCTTGAACTCTTCAGACCCTGAGCTTCACCCACAGAATGAGGACTACTGGGGACATGTTAATCCCATTGGACCACGAGCATGTTATGATGAAGGCAAAAGAGTAGCTGAAACCATGTGTTATGCCTACGAGAAACAAGTGAGTCGTCCATTGGTCTTTATCAGCTAGTGAATGATTTAGTCAAGAACTAAATAATTGAACAGAAGTTATAATCATTGTCTGTTTCTTTTAGTTGTTGTTTTATTATTTTTATTTTGTACATTTAATTTTATTTGACTGTTATTTGTAGTTGTTTGTTAAACAATTAGGATGAAATTAACATATTCATACTATGAAAAGATTTTTGCTGAAGTTTTAATTGCAATTTTCTTAGGAAAATGTAGAGGTGAGAGTTGCAAGAATTTTCAATACATTTGGACCAAGGATGCACATGAATGATGGAAGGGTTGTCAGTAATTTTATTCTGCAGGCGTTGCAGAATGAATCAATAACGGTAAGCTCAAAATTGACTTAAATTATTAAACTGCAGGTTTATTAGGTTTTGTAAACCTGTAGATTCAATTTTATTTATTTTAAATGTCTCATTTTTTTTTTTCAAATGTTATTTTTCAAACTAATGAATATTTTGTTTTTCTAAATGTATGTGATACTTGACTGTTGCATTCATTGATATGTGATACTTGACTGTTGCATTCATTGATATGTGATACTTGACTGTTGCATTCATTGA